>JAVKPL010002951.1:0-189606 GCA_032173675.1 Gastrolobium villosum
ATCTTGAAATTTATCAAGTTTAGTGAACTCAAGAAATCGATTTACTTAATAATTTTTTTTTTTAAAAAATAATTGTAAATCTAGGCGAGATGTTGGTTGGACCAGCGAAAGCACTATTCATGGACGAAATATCTACTGGTTTGGATAGCTCAACAACTTTTCAAGTTGTGAAATCACTGAAGCAATTTGTCCACTTTCTCAAGGGAACTGCTGTGATCTCACTCCTGCAGCCAGCACCTGAGGTTTTCAATCTTTTTGATGATATAATTCTACTCTCTGATGGACACATTGTGTACCAGGGTCCCTGTGAACATGTGCTTGAATTTTTTGGTACAATGGGTTTTAAATGTCCTGAGAGAAAAGGCGTGGCAGACTTTTTGCAAGAAGTAAGTGTAAATTATTCTTTTTTCTACATGTCTGCAAGGTTAAAAAGTGAGTGTAATTCACTGCTTGTAATAATTTATAATGTTGTAGGTGACATCAACGAAAGATCAGGAGCAATATTGGACACACAAAGAAAAGCCTTATAGATTTGTCACATCCATTGAATTTGCTGAGGCATTTCAATCATTTCATGTTGGGAGAAGACTTGGCAATGAACTTGCTACTCAATTTGACAATTCTAAGTGCCACCCAGCTGCTCTGGCAACCAAAAAGTATGGAATGGGAAAATGGGAATTGTTTAAAGCTTGCTTATCAAGAGAATATTTACTCATGAAGCGTAATTCATTTTACTATATCTTCAAACTTTGCCAAGTAGGTATTTTGATCATTGGAGTTTTTCATTTTAACTTTTCATGTCCTGAATACACTACTAATATCTTTCTCTTTCTTTAAGATTGCTGTGCTGGCTATTGTCACCATGACCGTTTTCCTCCGGACTGAAATGCACCATAATTCAGTGGCTGATGGAATCATTTATTCTGGTGCATTGTTCTTTGGTAATATTGTAATTATGTTTAATGGATTTGATGAACTAGTCATGACAGTGATGAGGCTTCCCGTTTTTTACAAGCAAAGGGACTTTCTCTTCTTCCCTTCATGGGCATATGCTCTTCCTTCATGGTTCCTAAGAATCCCCATAACGTTTGCTGAAGTTTTTGTTTGGCAGTTCCTCACCTATTTTGTCATTGGTTATGATCCAGATGCTGGAAGGTAAAAGAGCTGTGTTTTCAGTACCTACTCACCAAAGCTTGTGAAATGACTTTGAAGTATGCTGTGTAAATAAGGAGTTTTTTTATTTTTATTTTTTTTATGTAATGCAGTTTTCTAAAGCAATTGATTCTTCTAGCACTTGCCAGTCAAATGGCTACTGCTTTATTCCGATTACTTGCAGCACTTGGTAGAGAAATGTCAGTGGCCTCCACACTAGGGTCATTTTCATTGGCCTTGCTTGTTTGCACGAGTGGTTTCGTCCTATCCAAGGGTACCATCCATACAAGAAATCAACGTTGATGTTTCTCCTATTATTTTTCTAGACTTTGACTAACACTACTGCTCTACATTTTGTCTTTTATGCTTACAGAAAACATCAAAAAATGGTGGGTATGGGGCTACTGGATATCACCTATGATGTATGCACAGAATGCCTTAGTAATTAATGAGTTCCAAGGGAAAAGTTGGAGACATGTAAGTTTTTTCACAAATGTATATCTTTATTTTTTGTGCTTCTTTGTCAAATACAAATAGTCTAATGTCTTGATGCATGTTCATGTGAAAGGTTCTACGTAACTCAATGGAACCACTAGGAGTTGAAGTTTTGAAATCCCATGGGTTCTTCACTGAGTATTACTGGTACTGGATAGGTTTAGGGGCAATGATTGGATATACCATACTATTCAACATTGGTTACATCCTTGCTCTCACTTACTTGAACCGTAAGTTTCTTTTACCTAAAGTGTTTTATAACCAAATAAGAGCCTAAAGTATGCACTAATATAGCAAATTGATTATGCAGCACTTGAGAAGCATCAGGCTGTTAAGTCAGAGCAAAAAGCTGTAGTAGAGACTACACATAACAGGAAAAGAGGAATGATTCTTCCTTTTGAACCACATTCCATCACTTTTGATGAAGTAACATATTCTGTTGACATGCCGAAGGTAATATATAAACACAATAAAGAAATTGAAAATGCATGTATTTAAGGTCTTTATAGTTTTAGTTTGATTATATTCTTGCGTTGAACTTGCAGGAAATGAGGAACCAGGGTGTTCTTGAGGATAGGTTGGTTCTTTTGAAGGGTGTCAGTGGAGCTTTCAGGCCAGGTGTTCTCACAGCTCTAATGGGTGTCACTGGTGCTGGCAAAACAACTCTGATGGATGTACTTGCTGGTAGAAAAACTGGTGGATATATTGGTGGGAACATCACAATTTCTGGATATCCAAAGAAGCAAGAAACCTTTGCAAGAATTTCTGGATACTGTGAACAAAATGACATCCACTCTCCTCATGTTACCGTATACGAATCCTTGCTCTATTCAGCATGGCTTCGATTGTCAGCAGAAATCAATGTTGAAACGAGGAAGGTTGGTATTTGAATTCCATGTTTGGTATTTCTATCTCTGAGAGTGCATGTATCAAGTATCATGTATTATATTGATGAGCAGGTGTGCCATTATTTGAACATTGTAGTTTCTTCTGGATTCAAATCTGTAAATATATAATTTTCCAAGTAAGTCTACTCTGTAGATGACTGCAGAAGTGCAAAACTTGTCACTACCATTCATTGTTTGAATTATTTATGTCATAAAAAATAATGCTGGAAGCAAGAAGAGTATGGAAACCAAAAGTTAAAAATAAAAAATTGTCGTGTTCTTACATGTTAAATAAGTTTGGAGCTTACTAATGGTTGCAGATATTCATTGAGGAAGTCATGGAACTTGTGGAGCTGAACCCTATAAGGCATGCAATAGTTGGATTGCCAGGTGTTAACGGTCTCTCAACGGAGCAGCGCAAGAGGTTGACTATTGCAGTAGAGCTAGTTGCTAATCCTTCTATAATATTCATGGATGAGCCAACTTCTGGGCTAGATGCAAGAGCTGCTGCTATTGTTATGAGAGCAGTGAGGAACATAGTGGACACTGGAAGAACAATTGTCTGCACCATTCATCAGCCCAGCATAGATATATTTGAATCTTTTGATGAGGTGAAATAAACAGATTAGAAAATTGTAGCAAGTTTATTTTTTGTCTGTTTTCTTCCATTACCTAGTTTCTGATCTTTTTTTTTCAATGAAATTTAGCTTTTCCTATTGAAGAAAGGAGGGCAAGAGATATATGTGGGGCCACTTGGACGTCATTCTTCCCATTTAATCAGTTACTTTGAGGTAGGATTATTATTAAAATTTGGGAAATTGGTAATTGAAATGCTTCTTGTACTTATCTGATCTTGGTAAAGATTTCATTTACTTGCACACTTCTGTTATGAAGGGAATCCAAGGTGTGAGTAAGATGAGAGATGGCTACAACCCAGCAACATGGATGTTGGAAGTCACGATTTCAGCAAAAGAAATAGAATTGGGGATTGATTTTGCTGAGGTTTACAAAAATTCAGAGTTATACAGGTATTTTCATTTGTATCAAGTCTAATTAAACTTTAGAACTTGAAAATAATATGGCAAAAAGTACATCATTTTTATTGTAAGTTGTTAAGTCACAGTATAGAATGTTTACTGATATAAACTGGTCTGTGGCATTTTATTTCAGGAGAAACAAAGCACTTATTGAAGAATTGAGTACTCCAGCCCCTGGTTCAAAGGAGCTTTATTTTCCTTCAAAGTACTCAAGGTCCTTGTTCGTCCAATGCACGGCTTGCTTATGGAAACAACATTGGTCTTACTGGCGGAATCCTCTATACAATACCATAAGGATTATCTTCACAATGTTTCTCTCCCTCTTGCTTGGGAGCATGTTTTGGAACCTTGGCTCAAAAGTGTAAGATCAAACTGTAAACTAAAAAATGTTATGGTTTTCAAACTTTTGCTTCTATTTGTTTCTAAAACTAAATTTACACAAAAATTAATTGCAGGGATAAAGCACAAGATCTCTTTAATTGCCTGGGATTTATGTATACTGCTGTTATCCTTATTGGTATTAAGAATGCTACTTCAGTTCAATCAGTGGTGGGTGTAGAGAGAATAGTCTTTTATAGGGAAATGGCTGCTGGAATGTATTCTCCTTTGGCATATGCTGTTGCTCAGGCAAGCGGTTTCTTATTTAGTCTTTATTCACTTACTCTACATATACATATATATACATAATTTACTTGAATGTCTATTTTTATTTTATTTTCTTCTAATCTTCATATTTTCATGCAGGCTACAATTGAAGTCCCTTATGTTCTTTTACAAAGCTTGATCTATGGATTTATTGTTTATGCAATGATTGGTTTGGAGTGGGCTGTCACTAAAGTTTTATGGTACTTATTCTTCACGTTCTTCACCTTCATGTACTTCACCTACTTTGGCATGATGACTGCAGCCATGACCCCAGACGCTTCCACTGCTGCTTTACTTATTAGTGCATCCGTTATATTATGGAATCTCTTCTCAGGATTCCTAGTCCCGAGACCAGTAAGTTCTAGCTTCTTTTGATGTTAAGTGCAGATTTATACTTTTTAAAATATGAATATATAATTAATTGATGTCCTTTCTTTCATACATACATATGTATATATTATATAATATATTTTTGGCATGGGGTGACAGAGGATCCCAATATGGTGGAGATGGTACAGTTGGATAAATCCAGTAGCTTGGACTTTGTATGGGTTGGTGGCTTCACAGTTTGGAGATATAAAGTACAATATTGATTTTAATGGAAGAAGTGTTCCAGTACAAGAGTTCTTGAAAAATTACTTTGGTTACAAGCATGACTTTTTGGGAGTAGTTGCAGCTATAGTTGTTGGATTCGCAGTAGCTTTTGTATTGATCTTTATCATGTCCATCAAGATGTTAAACTTCCAAAGGCGTTAAGAGTTCCATTAAGTTTTTAGGATCGTATGTGAGCAGTGAAGGGCGGTTTGGCTCAGCGGTAAACTTGTTTGTTGTGGTGTGTCAGATCGCGGGTTCGGATCATTCTCTCTGCAAAGAGTAGGAGAAAGACTGCCTATAGTATTCCCTTCCCTAGACACTCACGAAGTAAGTATTTGAACTGGATCGGCTATTTATGTCAGCAGTATTTTGCACAGAATAAAAAAAAACATAGCTTTTTGAATTGTTTTACTCGTCAATTTGGAGATGTATCTTATGTTGTACTCTTGGGAAACCTAATGCGATTAATTATTATGTATGTGCTGGAGAAGTATTGCAAGTTTATGAGATGTGGATTAATATCAAACTTTAATGTTACATATGTCTTTTTTTTTTGGTTGAATTGTTACATATGTCTGTTTATTAGACATGGTTGAGCTATTTTGTTGCAGAATTTTTTTACCCAAACTCGTTACATTACTGCTGAGTATTCAACCAGACAGTGTAAATTCGTATTTTTTTTTTAAAGATAAAAATAAAGAATATTTGAAATGAATTATAATTATGTTGTAAGCTAAATGCGTTTGAAGTCAACTGTAATTAAAAGGAAAAATTATTTATAAGTTCATTTTCTTTATATTTATCTTTAAAATTTTAAAGGGAAATTTTCATAAATCATTTGCCTCCCTGATTTTTTTTTTCATCTATCCCCTTGTGCTTTCATTCATAATCAATTACATATCCCTCTCCACTTGTTTTCCATCCAAATTTAACTAGTGCTGTTAAAGTTTAAACAAAATTCAAAAACAGTTAAAAAAACCAAAATCTATGACATCATTCATTCAATTCAAAAATTATCTAGGTGTTTACCCAAAAAAAAAAAAAACTATCTCGGTAATGTATAAATTTAACACCAGGATTCCCACACTTGTTGCTTCCAAACAAAAGAGAGCAAAATGGAGGTTCTGGCTGCAGAGAAAAACTTACCAATAGAATCAAGTGATGGTGCTACAAAGCTCATTTTAGCTTCTAAACAAAACACTGATTAACCAGTCTCAAGACTACAATAAACAAAGTTTGACCAAAAAATCACCTTCCAGCCAAAAAATCATACAATTTTCCACTTTAAAACCTGTCCAAAAAATCAAGTACCAAAAACTTGTCCAAAATCATACAATCTAAATTCTTTCCAAAATTAAGCACCCCTAAAAAACTACAAATTTCAACATGGTCTCCAACATAAGCTATGCTCCCATGTCGTTACTTGGTGATAATGTTATGTAATGTAACTGTTCGAGTGATGGACCTTCATTATGTACCAAAAAGGCATCGTTATGTTTTTCTCCTCTTGTAGCCATCTATTAATACAAGATAATCATAAAATTAAAAACATATAAACAACTTAATGAAATACAATAAAATATATATCATTCCATTACCTTTTTCCTTTTAGTAGGAGGTTGAGCCATTTATTGTGATTTCTCTTTTCGAATTCGAGTAATCTTTTGTGTTGGTGAATATAATGACATCAACTGGTGAATCTTAGTTAGAGATTTAATTTAAGGATTTAAATTTCATAATTAGATTCAGAATGTGATTTCGAGTGTTTTGACTGTGATCATGACCAATTCATGAACGATGACTTTTTCCGGGTATTCTGCATTGTTGTGTAGCAATCAGTAGAGCTCGGAAATGAGCAGAAAGATGTTAGAGACCTAATTTGGCAATTCTGATGCCAAATATGAGTTCAGAACCAAAAAATGCGTAGTCTGACATTTTTTTACAAAAATATCATAAAACGTGTTCTGCCAGGTATTTTGTACCGTCGTTTAAGCAACCGGTAGAGTCCAGAAACCTAAAAAAGTTCAATGAAAGTATGTTCAAATCTAATATATGCCGTACAAGTCATTTTTAGGCCAAAAAGTAATAAGTTTAGAAGCTTTACGGTTCCGCGTGCAAAATTGCACAGTTAGTGATTTACAGTGCATGTTTCAGAAACAATGTCTGGATTCATCTTTGAATAGCTTAAAATATTCCTTATGGAATATAAGAAAATGTAAATAAAATTATATCCGTAGATTTGAGTGAATACCAGGTCAAGTTAAGTGAAATTAAGAGAAAAAAATACCATTTAAAAGACCAAATGTTAATATAAGGCTAAAATCACTTAAAGAACACTATTCACCCACATTTCTTCCTTCTCTCTCCATTAGAGCCAGGTTTTCAAGTTTCTTCCTCTCTTGATTTCTCCATCCTCACTCAACTAAATACAAAAGTGCATTACACGATTTTGATAGTAAAACACCCAAGGAATCCATTATACTACTTGGTTTGGGCTGAATTTGAGTGTGTGAAAAGTTCCTCCCCTCTCCAATTTCGTGGCACTATTCACAAGGTCAAGAAAGTGAGGTTTTTGATGAGCCAAGCTTGGTGAATAATCATTGGACCTTGGATTGTTGATTAAAGGTAAAAAATCTCTATTCCCATGGTTCCAATTTTGATTCCCAAGTATTGAATGTTTAAGAGCATGTTAGGGTTTAATAATTATGTCTTATCTTTAGAGTTTTGAGTTGTGAGTGAGAAAGAATATATGCTAAGAGTTTGAATTGCTGATGTTTGTTGTTGATATTGATATGCAAAATGCACATGTAAACACTAGGAAAAATGGTGTAGGTAAGGTGTTTGAGGAAATGCTTGAGATAAAAATATGTGTATCATTTGAATTGATGGGCGTAAGTGTAAAATGTATGTTGGTTTAAATGAAAAATGAATTGCCAAAATTCTGAAAATTCTGGATATGTACCTCTCACTTTGGAGTGTGATAACTCCCTCATCCTTTGGTCAAATGAGGCTCATGATATCTCATTTTAAAGCTTAAGATGTCATCTATATTAACCTAAAATTTGAGATGATTATGTATTGTGGTTTGTCCCCAAAGTCAAATTGTGTACAGGCTGCCTAAAACCGCGAAGTGCAGTGGCGATTCGAGTTGTCCGACTTCAAAAATGCATATCTCCCTCATTACTTACCCAAATTAAGGTTATGATACCTCGAATTAAAGCCCTAGGTGCCTACTATATCATATTAAAATTTGATAAGAATTAGACTTGTTTAACTCCCACAATGGTGAAAACTTTGAGGGAAGTTGGGATCCCCTGCACTATCTGAAAACAGTTTTGTGAGTTGAACTTCCAAAAATCATAACTTTGAAAAGATGTATCATTTTGTCTTTGAACAGATGTATTGTCTCATTCATCAAAGAGTGTCATTTAAATCGTGATGTAACGTTTTTAATAAATTAAAAGAGAATTATAATTTTAATATGGGTTTCTCGATTAGTTTTGTACGTGCATGTTCATCCCTCTTCGCTAGTGCGATTAGTCAGACATATGTTGATTTTGATGTGGCTGTTCTATGTTGAAGTGCTACTACATTAATAGAGAGGGTGAAATTATTCTAAGGACACACTGTTTAACTTTGAGCTCGAATTTCCCCAGTTGCATTCATGTATTCTCATACGGTGTATATATATATATATGGGTTTAGTGAGTGTATAGTTACTTGATGTAAAAATCGGTCCAGTGCACTATGTTCTCCCGCGAGAACACAATTATAGTAAAATTATAACTATTTTTTCCCGGGAGAACATCATTGTAATATTTTTGCACTATGTTCTCGAGGGAGAACATAGTGCACTGGACCGTCCAGTCACTTTATTTTCATTTTTTCCTATATATATATATATATATATATATATATATATATATATATATTGGTAAACGCGTACGGTATATTTTAACTTTATATTATTGCATATTTCAATTTCTTGTGTATATTTCATGAAACTGTGAATATTGTTGATGTGATTTCTCTATTATTCCCTCTTTGTTATAATAGTTGAGACACAATCTTTCCTATTTTTATTTTTTTTTTGTCCAAACTCATTATGTTATAAAATGTCGAATATTGAACAACTTTTTTTATAAATAATTTTTTTTATATATATGTTTACTTTCTTTTTCTTTTTCTTTTTGTAAATAAAACTTGGTGGTTAAACGAAAGTTTAGGTGAAGACATAAAAAGGAGGTAAGGACCTATGTAGCACCGATACCGACACGGGACACGTGACACGAAACGACACGACACTCCGACACGTTAATTCTAAAAAATGTTAGATTTCGACACGTTAGGACACGTTTTGATATTAAATAATATTTATAATTTATGTAATGTATATTATATTTAATATTCAATAATTTAACAAAAAATGAATCTAAACTTATAATATTCATAAATTTTGCAAAGAAACAAAAGATGTATCAAATATTTATATTAAACTCAATAAAATAGTAATAGTAATCTAAAGAATCTAATAGTTTGAACTAAAAACTTCACGCAACGCAACCTTTAAAGATTTTTTTGAATTTCTATAATGCGTGTTAGAGTGCCGGGGAGTGTCGGAGTGTCCGAGAGTGTCGGGAAGTGTCGGACACGACACGTCAGGATTTTTGAAGTGTCGGTGCTTCATAGGTAAGGACAATAATGGATGAAAATTCACATCTCTCACCGGTGTCACACTCACAATTATTATCTTGTTGTGGCATTATTTAACTTTTAAATTGATTTGATTAAGTCAATGCTAAAAAAAACTAATCTAAAAACACAAAAATGTAAAAAACGTTAGAAACGCATAGTAAAAATGTGTTAAAATGTAAGTAAAATTGGTCCTTAATAGAAATAGGTAAAAATATCGTGTAGAAACATAAAAATGGTAGAAACACAAGTTTTTACATTTTTTTATCGATTTTACATAAACTCAATTTTTTTATTTTAAAAAACCTTTTTTTCATTTTTTTTAAATTCAATTTTCTCTTTTAATGTTTTTGGACTTGTATCTTATATAGTTATGTGACTTATATTTTTTAAATATAAATTTTTTTATTAAATTTTGAGTAGTGATTTATGTGAAAAAATTGTACATGCATATATATATATATATATATATATATATATATATATATATATATATAATTTTATATCTTAATCTTAAGTAGTAAAAACTTTACTTTTTATCTCATTTCTACCACCACCTCTATTCCTATGTAAAAACTCAATTTTAACTACGTTCGCACAAATGGATATCCCATACATGCATATAGGCTTGGCAAAAATGAGCCAACCCATCGTAACCTGTCTAAAGTGAATCGGGTTGGGTTAGGGAAAATGAGTTAGAAACTTAAGTCAGTTCGACTCGTTTCAGCTCGAAAAAAATCGAGCCAATCCACGAGTCAAATAGGTTGACTCGCGGGTTATATTTTTTTTTTAATATAAAAGTATAAAAATTAATGAAAGTAAAGTGAAAAGTTAAAACCTAAAATCCCAATTCTAATGACCCAAACGAAAATACTTTGCTGGTGCTAATAAGTCCAAAACCGTGCATTAAGAACCTTTTTTATAGTATGTGTGAGTGTGACAGTGTGAATGGCTATGTAGCACCGATACCGACACGGGACACGTGACACGAAACGATACGACACTCCGACACGTTAATTCTAAAAAATGTTAGATTTCGACACGTTAGGACACGTTTTGATATTAAATAATATTTATAATTTATGTAATGTATATTATATTTAATATTCAATAATTTAACAAAAAATGAATCTAAACTTATAATATTCATAAATTTTGCAAAGAAACAAAAGATGTATCAAATATTTATATTAAACTCAATAAAATAGTAATAGTAATCTAAAGAATCTAATAGTTTGAACTAAAAACTCCACGCAACGCAACCTTTAAAGATTTTTTTGAATTTCTATAATGCGTGTTAGAGTGTCGGGGAGTATCGGAGTGTCCGAGAGTGTCGGGAAGTGTCGGACACGACACGTCAGGATTTTTGAAGTGCCGGTGCTTCATAGATGAATGGGGTGCCAACTGCCAATAAGTCCAAGTTCAAATGCAAAATGAATTTTCTATGATTTATCTATGTAATGTCTTTTTATTGAATGAATTAATAATTTAGGGAAAAAATTTAGAAATTACATCATCAATAAATTTTTTTTTTTTTTTTAAGCCAACCCTAACCCGACTCAGGTCGGATTGGATTGAATTTTCTGACTCATTTTTTTTTCGAGTCAACCCAAATCCGACTCTTTTTTCGGGTTAAAACCAGATTGGGTCGAGTTGAGCTAGGTGGACCCATTTTGCCAACTCTACAAACATATTCATTTTCCTTTTCAGTTTAGTGTGAAAAAATACTAATAGCTAACGTCAGCCATTACGTTTACGTGATTCATAATGTAATCTTAAATATTCGGAAATATGAGAACAGAGAGAACCGAAAAAGAAAATCTGCACATTTCATAAACTTAAAATCCTTTTATTAATTACATACATTGGATCTTTAAATTCACGTCTGTATATGAACAGATTAATTTAGCATTTCTTTCTGAGCAATCTTTTTCCAACAAGCCATTAATATATATGATTTTGAATCCTTGCCAAAAAATTTGTTTGATTTTTTTCTTTTTTGGAAAATGTCTCTTATTTTGGAAAACAATCCTGTGACTACGATATCCACATGTAAAAGCTTAAGGGTAAGGCTTAATTGTTTTCCACCTGTGGCATTAATGACCCCACATTGTTTAACTTTTAAATTGACATCTCTCACCAGTGTCACAATTGTTATCTTGCTGTGGCATTATTTAACTTTTAAATTGATTTGATTAAGTTAATGCAAAAAAAAAAAAAAATCTAAAAACGCAAAAATGATAAAAACACAGAGTAAAAACGTGTTAAAATGTAAGTAAAAAATGGTTCTTGGTAGAAACAGATACAAATATCGTGTAGAAATGGTAGAAACACAAATTTTTTTATTTTTTTTTATCATTTTTACTTAAACTCAATTTTTTGTATTTTTCATAAAACCTATTTTTCATTTTTCTAATTAATTCAGTTGTCTCTTTTAATGTTTTTAGATTTGTATCTTATATAGTCATGAGACTTATATTTTTTAAATGAAGTTATTTATTAAATCTTGAGTAGTGATTTTTCATTTCTACCACCCATCGTAAAAACTCAATTTTAACTAAAATGGATATCCTATACATGCATATTCAATTTCCTTTTCAGTATAGTGTGAAAAAATACTAATAGCTAACGTTAGCAGTTACGTTTACATCATTCATAATGTAATCTTAAATATCTCGGAAGTATGAGAACACAGAGCACAGAAAAAGAAAATCTGCACATTTCATAAACTTAAAATCCTTTTATTAATTACATACATTGGATCTTTAAATTCACGTCTGTATATGAACAGATTAATTTAGCATTTCTTTCTGAGCAATCTTTTTCCAACAAGCCATTACTATATATGATTTTGAATCCTTGCCAAAAAATTTGTTTGATTTTTTTTTTCTTTTTTGGAAAATGTCTCTTATTTTGGAAAACAAACCTGTGAATTCGATATCCACACGTAAACGCTTAAGGGTAAGGCTTTAATTGTTTTCCACCTGTGGCATTAATGACCCCACATTGATTAGAATCTTTAAATTTATCCTTAATTAGCTTAATGGGTACTTAAATATCTTTTAAACCTTCAAATAAAACAGGAATCTCTGAAATGACCAATTTATGCTGCTTCCACCCTCAAGTTCTCAAGGCTTCAAATTTTATATCTATAACTTCATATAAAAACAAAGTTATTGAAAAAGTTCATTTAAAGCAGCCCCGTGATTGCTAATTACAATTAATTAATTAACGAGGCAAACTATAGATAAATTCATTATTAGTTTCTACTTTCTATTTTGTGAATAAGTTAATTAAGCCATATATAAACCCTATATTATACTAGTTTGTATTCTTTTAAATAAAAAGTACACATGTAAAAAAAATTGGGGTAATTAACCCCCACCCTGGTCACCGTGCATATGCATATTGTCAGGTTTTGCTGGGTCATCATAAAATAGTTGAATGCTCCATAATTATGGGTAAAGTGTGTGTCATTTTAAAGGATGTAAAGTTGTGTCATTTTAAGAGAGAGAAAAAGATAGATAAAGGAGGAGAGAGAGTTGACAAAAAAATATGGGTCTCACCTCTTTGTGAGAGTGAAAGAATATAAATTATGTCATTTAAAAGGATAAACTCTTTTAGCCATAATTATTCATGTATGCTTTAGCCACTCCAATAAGAGATCCTTACCCTGAAATATGCACTTTACTTGAACAGAAAATTTACACTGTGGTCACCTCATCTCAGTTAGAAGTTCTCGTAGAAAAAACGTATGAAAATGACTTCATATTAGGAATCTTGTTCAAAAGTATGAGAATCCTATTAATTTATTGCCACTAGGCACTAGGTGCAAGAAGAAAGTGGGGTAAAAAATTGATGTGATAGTGAAATATGGATGGTTTTAAATCTTCATAACTATAATATGTATTCTTTTATTAAAATAAAAAATAAATGGGAGTCACGTGATATTAAAAAAATGAGAGAGTAGGTAAAATAAATATAATTATTATTATCATTTTATCATTTTTTTAATTTTTTAATTTTTCACCGCCGGTTAGGTCGGTCGAACCAAACGGGATTATAAAAGCGATAATATTTTCTTTATCGAGTTTTTAATGTAAGGGAAAAATGTTTGTAATTCTAAATGACACAAATTCATGTCATTTTTAATGAAATTACGTCGTTTTGGTATGTTTTTACATTCTCTCTCCTCCATTTTCTTTTTATTTCTAGTTTTATAAATTAGAAGAAATGACAAAACATACCAAAACGACGTAGTTTCATTAAAAATGATACAAAGTTATGTCATTTAAAATGACAAACACTAAACCCTTAATGTAATTGTATAATTAAAAATCGAATTTAAAATAATTGATTAGACTGAAATGACTCATGTGTGGTATTTTTATTTTTTATTTTCCATATTTTATAAGTAATGCAGTTATTCTTCTTTGGTGAATAGTAAAGAAATTTTCGTGGATGGCTCAATTCATGGCTCATTTGAGTGTCAAAGCTCCATTTCATAAATTATAAAGCAACATGTAAAAGGCAGAGTTAAAAGGAATGATAGTATAACACCTGATTGAATTTTAATATTATCCAGCGTTTGGTATGGTATTGTATAAAATAATATATTATATAAGATAATATCATCTAGTATTTAGTAACGCACTGTATAATACTATATAGGATAAAAATAAATATTTTTAATAAAAGATCCTTTAATAAAGAATTTATATAACTCTTTAAAAAATGTCATATGATATTAATTTTTATAAAAAAAATTGATCAGCGTGTCCAAAAAATAAATTAATTTTTATAAAAATAAAAATATTCAATATTTTAAAAATTAATATATTGAAAAATTAATTTTTATTTTAATATATTAATATTAAAATAATATATTAATTTTTGAGATATTTGAGAATTGCACCGATGTTAATACAGTAACCTCTTATCAGGCCTAATCCCTCACCTTTAATCTAGATTTAGTTATACATCGTTTTGATATATTAAGGGATTTTGTTGTATAAGCTTATACTATACGATGATAACACCAAACAATTGAAAATATCATAATGTATAATATAAGTTTATACTATATAAGACGTTATACACCCCACCAAATAGCCCTAACGTCAGATGTCAACAATCATGTGTTCAAATCACACCCTCTTTCTTGCCTTCTATTAAGAGTGATTCCAAAACAGCTTTGGAATTCCTTCAAAAACGTTGCAACTTGACCCACCCTCTTTAATGATCTTAGGGGGCCATCTCTTGGCCCATAAATGTAATCCTCAGCTAGTGCTTTCTTCTATTTCCTATGTATCCAAAAAATAAAAACTCACACCCCCATTTAGTAGTATGAAAGCAATTCCATATATTTAACTTCCACACCCAAAGTTTCACAGCATCTTCTTAATTACTCACTGGCCCCCCCACAAATTTTCCCAAATAACATGGCCTCAACAAACGTACCCTTCCCAAACATATTATTTTTTCCTATATAAATGAACTCCTAAACCCCATCGGATTCTCACACTCTTAATCACAACAACATCATCATCAACAACCCTGTTTTCGTCCTACTTTGCTACAATCTCTAATGGAGAGCCTTGCAAAATGTAAAGCAAACTACACCACACTCACCCCTTTAACTTTTCTCATGAGAGCAGCTGCATCATGCTACTCAAACCGTACCTCAATCATCCATGAAGGAACCCGTTTCACTTGGTCACAAACTCATTAACGTTGTTCTTTTTCAATGGCACAAAAGCACAAGGGCTTTCACCCCCACCTTGGATGTGGCATTGCAACCACTGCAGCTTCCAACACACTGTGGGTGCCTATACAGAACAGATTCAACTTCTACACTGCTTATGTTTTCTCCTCCTGAAATGATCACATCTTTAGACTTATGTGTTCTCTCTCCGTTCCCTTAATATTGCTAAAAATGATGTTGTAAGTGTAACAATTTTCTTCATCTACATAAATTTTCTTATACTTATAAAACATCTAAGAAGGGCCGACTTGGCTCAGCGGTAAGCTTGTTTGTCGTGGTGTGTCAGGTCGCGGGTTCGAATCACTCTCTCTGCAAAAAGCAGGGGAAAGACTGCCTAGAGTATTCCCTTCCCCAGACACTCACGAAGTGGGTATTTGAACGGGGTTGGCCCTTTTTTTTATAAAACATCAAAGTAAGCAGTTAAATTCCAGTAATGATGCATGCATATATTCATCGAACGATTAACTTTGTATACTAATTAATAATTTGTTTGTGGTTAATGGAACAGGTTGCAGTGCTGGCACCTAACATTCCAGCAATGTATGAGATGCTTTTTGCAGTGCCTATGGCTGGTGGTGTGCTAGACACAGTACTTTTATGTTGGTTTTCCACCCTTTTGAAGATTATCTCCTGTGAGCAACCTTAGAGCATCTCTTGCCTTTGACAAATATTCATAGTCCACAAAGAAGACTTTGGCTTCAGAGTGCTTGAAAATCCAAGATGAATGGGCTCCAATTGCTTTGAATTATACACATCAGGAGCAACCTCAAGAACCCAAAGTAGTGGTTTATAGCCACAGAGGAGCATACCTCAGTACCTTGAGCCTAGTACTTGGATGGGAAATGGGAAGTGAACCAGTTTACCTATGCACACTTCCTATGTTCCATTGCAATGGTTGGACCTTCACATGGGGAGTTGCTGCAAGAGGTGGTACCAATGTTTGCCTTAGGAACACTGCAGCATGTGACATATACGGGAACATAGCTTTCCATAATGTGACACACATGTGTTGCGCACCAAGGGAAAATTGTTACACTTACAACATCATTCTTAGCAATATTGAGGGAACGGAGAGAGAAAACATAAGTCTAAAGATGTGATCATTTCAGGAGAAGAAAACATAAGCAGTGTAGAAGTTGAATCTGTTCTGTATAGGCACCCAAGTGCGTTGGAAGCTGCAGTGGTTGCAATGCCACATCCAAGGTGGGGTTAAAGTCCTCGTGCTTGTGCTTTTGTGTCATTGAAAAAGAACAGCTCATCAGGAAAAGCAATAGATGTTACTGAGTCAGATATAATTAAATAATGCGAAATTGGCAATTTGCTTACTTAATTAGTTTAAACTTTTAAGAACTCCAAAGGCATTAGTTTCAAGTTTGAACTTGTTTTGTAGCAGAATGCCAAAATATAAATACCTTTTCCACCTTCTTGTTTCCTCTTTTGTTTATCATTCTGCTTAATTTTTCTAACAATAGCATGTCATTGCATTGTAAATGACCATTTTTACAATTTTGTGTATGTTAGTGCTAAGAATGGTCCTCGAAAGATAAGAATAATTTCACAGAAATGAACAACATCAACATTGTTTTGTTTGAGGACCATTTTAGTGAAAGTCTATGCCCTATCTTTATATGTATCCATGTGCACTTCGGATTATGACATGGCCCCGATGTGCCAAGACACCAAATTTTGTCCGGTGCAAAGTCTACTCACAAGAAAAATGTAGAAAGCAAAAATGGCAAATTGACATAGACCGTAAATTGAGACCAAGAAGCAATGTATTAAAGGGAAATTTTGGAGACCCCCGTTTAATTTGCACAAGCATCCACCTGGCACTACACTAGAAAACCCATGACTTTCTTTGATTCAACAGGCAATAGGGAGTGAAATTTATCATTTGTATGTTTTTTTATTATTCGTTTCACATCCATGATGGTAGTTCGTACTAGGCTTAGGTTTTTAGGTTTTCTTTTCTTCTTTTTAAAAAAATATAAATACAATAAAAAATCAATATCATGAATTCCTATAGTATTAGATTTCGGCAGCCTTTGGTTTATTAGAGTAGGATAGGTACCTTCCTTTTTCATAATGTTAAAATAGTAAAAAGGGTAAATAAAAGGGTAAAGTATGTATCATTTTAAAGGATGTAAAGTTATATCATTTTAAGAGAGAGAAAGAGATAGATAAAAGAGGAGAGAGAGTTTACAAAAAAAAAAAAAGTGTGGGTCCCGCAAATTTATGAAAGTAAAAGGATATAAGTTGTGTTATTTAAAAGGATAAACAATTTTTCCTTAATAAAAATAATAAGATGAAAATATATGTAAGATTCTTAAAAATTTTAAAAAAAATTTTAATTAGGATAGAGTTTAGCAAAACATAAAAAATTACAAAAAACAGAAAACATAAGAAAATAACCAGTGTTGTTTTTTTTTTAGTTTGATATATTTTTATTGTGTAATTTATATATTTGTGGTGTTGATATGATCAATTATTATTCATAAAAATTACAAAAAAATATAAAGATTGAATTTTAAACTTCGTTTTAATCTACGTAGTGATATTTGTATCATATCAGTTTTCGTGTAGCTATACTATTTTAAACCTTGTACAAATATGGATTCTATTATTTTTAAAAGTAAAATATTTTCTCTTAAAATTTAAGAAATTAAAAATAACTATTCAATAGATATTTTTTAAAATATCCTAGTCAGAGATGGAACCAGGGGAGGCTAGGGCGGTGGCCGCCCCTTTCCCTTCCCCCAAGTTTTGAAAAAAAAAATTGATAGAATGTCAAAGGTGAGATAGTCTTTTAAGGAAGGGTGTAGCCAAGGACTCATCGCCCCCCTCCATTCTCACCTTTCCACTGCAAAACATCACTGTGCGCAAAACATCGGTGTGTTTGGATTCTTAGACTTGAAGAGAGTTAAACTCGAAGAGAACTAAACTAATACGAGAAAGTAGGGGATAGAGGAGAGAATTCTTAGACTGTGTAAAGTGGTGAGAGGTAAAGGGACAGTGGTGTTCATGTATAAACCTGGCTCCACCACGGATGACGGTGATGTATGATTTTTCATTCTCTTGTAATCTTCGTAAGAATGTACGTGTAACGCTACTACCTTAAATTCCGAGTTAGGATAATTTCCTTTTCAGAATTAATAATCTTTTGTCAAAGTTATTTTCAAAAAAATAAAAACAACTAACCCGGAATATTTTTTATAGAATGAAGTAGTTTTGAGTTTCCTATTATATCAAAAGATAGGTCAGAGCGAGACTTTTTCCGTCAAGCACAAAAATTAATTTTTTTTTCTTTAATCAATTTTGTTTATCTTTTTAAGTTAAAATAAATATTTAAAATTTTATCAATAATTTACTAATCAATATAAGGTTGCCGTTTTTTTAAAATGGACCGTGTAAAATATTAATCTTTCTATTGTGTTTTCATTATTTAAAGGGCAATGCTAGTCTTCTGTAACAGAAATTTTTTTCTATTTTCTATTCATACATCGAAACATGTGTTATTTCTTTTTTTATTTTTTTATTTTTCAATCTATTGGGTCCCACTTGAAATTAAGTGTACAAGAGATAACAATTTTTTATTTCTGTCTCATGAGAATACATTTTCCCTTATTTAAAAGCCATAATCATGTTTTGGTTTTTATTTTGTCCATCTCCTACCTCTACTCATTTAGTGATGCTACCAACAAGCGTTTCTTCAAATCTATACTTTCATATAAAAAAACATGATAGGGTCATGTGGGATCACAACTATACAAAGGTAACTATCTATTTTAATATATTTTTTCTCTCTTCCTTTACTACTATTGATCCACCTTTATACGATTATGATTCCCCTCATGATATGGTCATGTGAATTTTTACATGAGAGGATTCATATCCATGCTAATTTCACTTATGAATGATTACTTACCAATAAATCAACATTTTTTTTTTCAAGACTTGTTTGAAAAAAACCATGGTTTGGTTTGGTATTGACTGATGTTAAACATCTGGTTAACAATGATACAAATTAGTTTGTTAGTTTGTTACACTTGTTAGTGATTAGTTTGTTAGTTTGTTAGTTTGTTACAACTTATTGCTTACGTGTATAAACCTTTTAGTTCCCTTTCTGCATTGTAGAGATTTGTATATAAACACACTCCACTGTCATAAATCAATATACAAAACTGAGGTATCTTTCAGAATTTTGTTTCGTTCCCTTTCCTTTCCTTTTCTTTTGGCTTTCTGTTCCAAGAAATTCTTCATGGTATCAGAGCTCAATCTGAGCTCTGGTATATGATCATGGAAACTTCAAATCCTACTCCTGATCCTGTTTTGATTTCATCGCAAAACTCCACTGCTCCGTTACCCGATTTTCTCACAAATCCAGGAAATCCTCTTTATCTTCACCCAAGTGAAACTCCTTCAAATCTTCTTGTTTCATCCGTTCTCAATGGATCCAATTATCATGCTTGGTCAAGAGCTATGAAGATGGCTCTAATGTCAAAGAACAAACTCAAAATTGTAGATGGCTCAATGACGATTCCTAGTGTAACAGATCTGTCTTATCAAGCTTGGGAGAGATGTAACAACATGGTTCTTGGCTGGATTCACAAATCAATCAGTGATTCTATAAGCAAATCAATACTATGGATTGATAAGGCTGTTGATGCTTGGAAGGATCTCAAAGATCGGTTCTCTCAAGCTGATATCTTCAGAATCTCTGATCTTCAAGAGGATATATACAAGCTGCAACAAGGTGATCGAAATGTTGCTGATTATTTTACAGAATTAAAAATTCTATGGGATGAACTTGAGATTTTAAAGCCTCTACCACAATGCACATGTTCTGCCTTGAATCAAATGCGAAAATATAGAGATCGTGATCATGTCATAAGATTTCTCAAAGGATTGAATGAACAATTTCACAATGTAAGATCTCAGATCATGTTATTTGATCCTCTTCCCGAAGTAAACAAGGTCTTTTCCCTCATACTACAGCAAGAGAGACTGATTCATAGTGGTGTTGCTGTTTTGAATGATGCTTCTAGTGAACCTAAAGCTTTTGCTCAATTTTCAACCAATAGCAACTTCAATGCAAACAACAGAAACTTTTCTGGCACAGGCAGAGCAAAATGGAAGACTAATACGGGGAGATCTGGAACCAAATTTTGTGTCAATTGCAAGAAAACAAATCATACGGTTGAAACATGTTTCTTCAAACATGGCTTTCCTCCTGGTTATAAGCCACGAGTTCCAGGATCTGTAAATGCTGCTTCTGGTGAAAAATTTTCTGCAGCAGCATCCAACACACATGAGCATCATTTTCCTTTCACATTGCAAGAACAACAACAGCTACGTAACATCCTACAATCCTCTAAGGATGTCACTCCTCATTCAGCCAATCTTGTCCAAATTTCTTCTGTCAATACTGAGGTAACACAACCATCAGGTAAATCACATGTACAATGGATCTTGGACACTGGTGCCACAGATCACATTTGTTCTTTTCAGTCTCTTTTCTTTTCTTTTCATAAAATTTCTCCAATAACCATTCGGTTACCCAATGGTCATTCAGTTATTTCTGAATTTTCGGGGACAGTACAACTCTTTCCTCATTTCACTCTATACAATGTCCTTTTTGTACCAAGTTTCAAAGTAAATCTTATATCTGTCCATAAACTTTTAAAAACTATGTCTTGTCTCATCACTTTTGACAGATCTTCTTGTCTCATTACACAGAAAACTACCAAAGAAGTGATTGGTTCAGCTGAAGAAAAAGAAGGATTGTACATGATAGTCATACCTTCCCCAAGCACCTCTCCACATCAAGAAAAATTTTCCTTTACCACATCGAAATGTAATCTCACTGCTTTAGAAAACAATGCTTCATTATTATGGCATTATAGGCTTGGCCATTTATCCCATACTGTACTATCTGAAATGGCACATCAGTTTCCTTTTATTTCTGCTAAGAATACCTCTCCCTATGATATATGTCATTTTGCTAAGCAATCTAAATTGCCATTTCCAACTAGTTCTTCCCTAACACACCATCCTTTTGAACTCTTGCATACTGATATATGGGGACCTCATTCGCTTCCTTCATTACATGGCCACAAATATTTTCTTACCATTGTTGATGACTATAGTAGATATACATGGATCATTATGATGAATACTAAATCAGATACCAGAGCTCATTTGCAAAATTTCATTGTGTATGTTGCAAATCATTTCCACAAAACAGTTAAAACACTTCGTTCTGATAATGGTCCAGAATTTAACATGAAAGATTTCTATGCAAAACATGGCATCATACATCAATGTTCATGTGTTGAAACCCCACAACAAAATGCAATAGTGGAACGAAAGCATAGACACCTATTGAATGTTGCAAGAGCTCTTTCCATCCAAGCCAACCTCCCATCCAAGCTTTGGAGTTATGCCATTACTCATGCTGTCCATATCATAAACAGAACCACCACTCCTCTCCTCAAACACAAAAGTCCTTATCAAATGCTTTTTAACCAATCCCCTAGCTTGTTACACTTAAAAAGTTTTTGGATGTCTTGCCTATGCTACCACATCTTCTTTTCACCGTACAAAGTTTGAACCCCGTGCCCGAAAATGTGCCTTTATTGGTTACCACCCTCACACAAAAGGTTATATCTTGTATGACCTTTCAACCCATTCCATTTTTATTTCTAGACATGTCATTCTTTATGAAACACACCTTCCTTTTCCTAAACCGGTTACTTCCAATACCACAGTAGATAATTCTATAGTTCAACCTTGTTTCTCCTCTTCACCCCATATCTTTGACAGTGATCAGTTTGATAACTCATCCCCTACTCCTACCACCATTGTTCCTAATGATCCTGTTGCAAGTCATCTTGATGATGATGACACATATTCTACTACTTCATCTGTTGATGTTTCAGCTCCTCCTAGACGTTCCTCTCGCCATAGACAATTACCTCACTATCTCCATGACTATCATTGCAGTCTTTCTCTATCTTCATCTAACCAAAACTCCCAAGGTATTTTCTATCCTTTATCTTCTGTCTATTCTTTTCATTATTGTTCCCCTGAGTACAAGAGTTTCTGTATGAATATCAGCACACACAATGAGCCAAAATCATATTCTGAGGCTTCTAAACATAGCTGTTGGAGAGATGCAATGCAAAGTGAACTTGATGCTCTTGTCTCAACCAAAACATGGACTCTAGTTGATCTTCCTCCTCATATTAAGCCTATTGGTTCAAAATGGGTTTTTCGAATTAAACAAAAAGCAGATGGATCCATTGAGAGATATAAGGCTCGCCTAGTAGCAAAAGGGTATACTCAACTTGAAGGCATCGATTTCTTTGACACTTTTTCCCCTGTAGCCAAACTCACAACTGTCCGTGTTCTTTTGGCTTTGGTTGCTGCTCGCGGATGGCACCTTCAACAACTTGATGTCAACACAGCTTTCCTTCATGGGGACTTACATGAAGATGTTTACATGCTTCCTCCTCCTGGCTTGCTTTGTGATTCCTCTAACAAGGTTTGTAAACTTCAAAAATCCCTTTATGGCCTCAAACAAGCCAGTCGACAATGGTATGCTAAACTATCTTCATCTCTGATTTCTATTGGTTATCAACAATCCCAAGCAGATCACTCTCTTTTTGTTCGCAAGACTTCATCTTCTTTTACTTCATTATTGGTATATGTGGATGATATCTTGCTTGCTGGTGATGATTCTGCTGAAATAAATAGAGTCAAACAGTTTTTGGACAATATGTTGGGACTTTGACCATTTTGCCACTGTTCATCATACTATTTACCAAAATGCCACGCGAACAGTAAAAATTACCAAACTGCCACGCTTGGTAATTCGCTGCTGCCTGTAGCGAATTACGTCTGCTGACGTGTCGTCTCCTCACTGGACCACGTAATTCGCTACACAGTGTAGCGAATTACGTGGTCAAAAGGTCTGTCCGGTCAGACACCTCAACGACACGTGTCATCTCCTCAATGGACCACGTAATTCGCTACACAGTGTAGCGAATTACGTGGTCAAAAGGTCTGTCCGGTCAGACACCTCAACGACACGTGTCATCTCCTCACTGGACCACGTAATTCGCTACACAGTGTAGCGAATTACGTGGTCAAAAGGTCTGTCCGGTCTGACACCTCAACGACACGTGTCATCTCCTCACTGGTCCACGTAATTCGCTACACAGTGTAGCGAATTACGTGGTCATAAAGGCTGCAAGGTCAGCTGCTTCAGTGACACGTGTCATCTCCTCACTGGTCCACGTAATTCGCTACACAGTGTAGCGAATTACGTGGTCAGAGAAGTCAAATCATGTCAACTCGATTGTAGGCCACGTGTCAACTCCCCAGTAATTCGCTAGACCCTATAGCGAATTATGCCCAGGTGTATAAATCATTCCATTTCAGGTGTGATTCTCCACTCGCAAAGGTTTCCTTTTATGTAAGTTTTTACTACTTTTGTATTTCTTGAATCTTCATTGTTTTTCTATTTTTGTAAGATGAGTGATGGTAGGAGGAATGATATAATAGCTACTGTTTATTATAATGGGAGAAAATACTTTGGGCCAAACGGACAAGTATTTGAAGGTGATGCAAAAATGTTTCGCATGAGTCCAAGATGCAATCTTCACGAGCTGAAGAAGTTAATATACAAAAAGTTAAGATTACAACGTGGTCAAACTCTTGCTCGGTTGACCGCTAGATGTGCCTCGGGAAACCCCGTGCAATGGGTTGGTGTAGCGAATTACGTGGTCCAGTGAGGAGATGACACGTGTCGTTAAAGAGTCTGACCGGACAGACCTTTTGACCACGTAATTCGCTACACTGTGTAGCGAATTACGTGGTCCATTGAGGAGATGACACGTGTCGTTGAGGTGTCTGACCGGACAGACCTTTTGACCACGTAATTCGCTACACTGTGTAGCGAATTACGTGGTCCAGTGAGGAGACGACACGTCAGCAGACGTAATTCGCTACAGGCAGCAGCGAATTACCCAGCGTGGCATTTTGGTAATTTTTACTGTTCGCGTGGCATTTTGGTAAATAGTATGATGAACAGTGGCAAAATGGTCAAAGTCCCCAATATGTTTACCATCAAAGATCTTGGATCAGCTCGGTTTTTTCTTGGTTTAGAAATATCTCGCTCTCCCCAAGGCATTGTTGTCAATCAGAGAAAATATACATTGGAGTTGCTTGAAGACAGTGGTTTGCTGGCTTCCAAACCTGTCACCACCCCAATGGATCCGTCCATACGTTTTCAAAGCAATCAAGGAGATGTTTATCATGATGCACCTTCCTACCGAAGATTAATAGGTCGTTTGTTGTATTTAACAACAACTCGACCAGACATATCTTTTGCCATACAGCAGTTAAGCCAATATATGGCTAATCCAATGCAGATCCATTTTACTGCAGCCACTAGAGTTCTTCGGTATTTGAAAAATTCTCCAGGAAAAGGGTTAATGTTTTCATCTGATAATGATCTCCATATTTCAGCCTTTGCTGATGCTGATTGGGGTCGATGCTTGGATACTAGACGCTCTATCACAGGTTTTTGTGTTTTTATCGGATCTGCTATTGTCTCTTGGCGATCCAAGAAACAACAAACTATTTCTCGTTCTTCAACCGAAGCTGAGTATCGTTCCCTTGCTACTCTTTCATGTGAACTTCAATGGATCTCTTATCTTCTCAAGGATTTACGTTTGCCTTTGTCCAAACCGATATCAGTTTATTGTGACAATCAATCTGCTATATATCTGGCTCATAATGCTGCTTTCCATGAACGCTCAAAGCATATAGAGCTCGACTGTCATACAGTCCGTGAGAAAATCAATGCTGGCTTAATTCATTTGTTGCCAATCTCTACTTCTCTTCAAGTTGCTGACATTTTCACGAAGGCTTTACATTCTCAACCGTTTTTCTCTCATCTAACCAAGCTTGGTCTGCTGGATATCCATCGTCCAGCTTGCGGGGGGCTATTGACTGATGTTAAACATCTGGTTAACAATGATACAAATTAGTTTGTTAGTTTGTTACACTTGTTAGTGATTAGTTTGTTAGTTTGTTACAACTTATTGCTTACGTGTATAAACCTTTTAGTTCCCTTTCTGCATTGTAGAGATTTGTATATAAACACACTCCACTGTCATAAATCAATATACAAAACTGAGGTATCTTTCAGAATTTTGTTTCGTTCCCTTTCCTTTCCTTTTCTTTTGGCTTTCTGTTCCAAGAAATTCTTCATTTGGAGTGAGCAAATTTTAATTACACGTGCTCATAATTAATGGTTTGGTAAAGGGAGCCGTCATACACTAGTTTAAATGAAAACTATGGGACAAACTGCATCTGCACTGAAATTAAAAATATCCAACTTTTTTAAAAAAAAAGTCCATTGAACTCGTAATGTTTTTAGTCTAACCTAGCATAGCATATTTATCCCCTATTCTTAATGACACATAGGCCATAGCAAAAGAAGTATTAATGTGATAATGTGAAAAAATCCAATCCTGATCATTAAGTATTGAATAAATAGTTAATATTAAATGTTTTAAAACTGTATAAATATTTAAAAAGCTGATATATCATTAAGCATATAGATTAATTGTTAATATAGAACTCCTAAGCTATGTAGCACCGATACCGACACGGGACACGTGACACGATACGACACGACACTTTGACGCATTAATTCTAAAAAATGTTAGATTTCGACACGTTAGGACACGTTTTGATATTAAATAATATTTTTAATTTATGTAGTATATATTATATTTAATATTCAATAATTTAACAAAAAAATGAATCTAAACCTACAATATTCATAAATTTTGCAAAGAAACATAGCATATCCCAAATATTTATATTAAACTCAATAAAATGATAATCGTAATCCAAGGAATCTAATAGTTGGAACTAAAAACTCAACACAAATCAACATTTGAACTTTTTTTGAATTTCTATAATGCGTGTTGGAGTGTCGGGGAGTGTCGGAGTGTCCGAGAGTGTCGGGAAGTGTCGGACACGACACGTCAGGGTTTCTGAAGTGTCGGTGCTTCATAGCTCCTAAGAGATTATTACAACTTAATTAATAATCTCAAATTCAAATCGTAAGCATATAATTGTGTTAAAAATTTAATAATTTTTTTTTATTATCTTTGTGATTCTGCTCAACTCGATTGGGATAATCGATAAATTAGTGAAAAAAAAATTATATATATAATATTTATTTCAATCTTATTATTATATAAATTTTAAAAAATAAGATTTAATCATATCTTCTTCTCTTGCCATAAAAATTCCCATCGTTGGATGCGACCTTTTTGACATATTAAGGTGTCAAAATTATTTGGGCAAATGTTCAAATAAAAACACATTACACCTTTTCGCAAATTCCCTGTGACAATTAATGACAAAAAGAAACATAGATAAGACAAAAGTTTTTCCGGAAAAAAACAGAGTTTAAATAAAAAGTGTTTGTGGTGGTGGGGTATGGCTAAAAGCTGTTAATCTTGACGTTACGGATGACGATTGAAGATCACTATTCAGCGATTGAATGAAATCACTGCTTATGAAATATGAAATTTGTTGGTCAATTCGTTGACATATTTTATGGTCATTTCATCACATGTTTATTTTCATCTTATTATTTGATTCTTACTTTCCGTGTCCAACTTCCAACATCGTTCCAAGTATAAGCCAGGCTATTACGTTGACATCAGTGATTATATAACTTTATTTTATTTATCACTTTTTTTTTAATTATATACATTAATATATTATTATTTATGCAAAAATATTTATATAGCAGAATTATGAATTTAGCTCGTAAGCATAATTTCGCTTATATATATTTTGTAAACAATTATAACAACTTTTACAATGGATAAAAATTTAAGTTCAGTTAACTAAGTGTATTAATATATAATACATGTTTTTCTATAAATATGTATTACAAAGTACCTATTCAATCATGTATTATCAATAATTATATTATAGAATAATTGACATTCGGTATTTCAATGGGTAATTTACATAGTACTATTGTATACTTTACATAGTATTAAGTAAGCTTCTAACTATTTCTTATAAACTTGAAAATAAATCCTTTCAATATTGAATTGAGATTGTTCTCAGAAACAAAATTACGAGCAGTATTTTTAATTAATTTTAATGACTTTTCAGCAGCGATTAATTTCTTTTTCTTTTTAAAAAGACTGAACCTTATTTTGTGAGAGAAGAATTTTTTTAATAATAAAAAAAACAATCCTGTTGTTGTAAACTAGAAAGCAATTTTTTAAAAAAAGATATATTATATTTCAAGTTTTTCACACTACGAGATGATTAAATTACATAACAAAATTCCATTTATTTTAAAAAAAATTACACTATCCTTTTCTTTTTTTGGGAAGATTAATATGTGTTATATTTTATATCTCTTTGACTGTGGATATGAGCGGTTAATTTGAATCGTTGACTTTATAATTTTCGGAAAAGGAGTGAAAGTTTTTGAGTAAGAGTTAATTTGAAGAATGTTCAAAATTTTATTTTACCTTTTAAATAGATAATACTATAATATAGTATTTAAAATTAGGTGCAGGTGACACTCAGAGTTATCGAAAAAGAAAAGAATACCATAAATGATTATTTGTCTTTACAAAAATACACAACTTTTTGCATATTTTAATTACAAGTGTTTTTTCACCAAAAAAAAGAAAAAAATTATAAGTGTTCATAACCAATGTGATGATGATGAAGGTTGCGTCTCGACCAGCGTTCATAACCAGTTTAAATGAAAACTATTGCTTTAAATAAGAGATCATTTTATTCTTATAAAAAGGTGTGGTTCCACATTTAAATTTGTCTTTATTTTTTTAGTGGGTCCTTTTTTTGTGAGAGTGAAATAATAGGAACAGTAACCATACTGTCACATTTTTGGTATTTTTTTTTCTAATCTTTTACGCGAACAATATTTTTTATCAGATTATCACACGTTAAAATTCGCTATGACTGATAGCGAACTTGGTAGTCAATGATTTTGTAACATGTGGTACACTTATGCAAGAAAATCTGACTAACACGTGTACAAGTTCGCTACGACTGGTAGCGAATTTGGTAGCCAACGATTTCAAGACACGTGACACACTTTCACAGGAAAAAATTGACTGAACTAAGTTCGCTACTAGAGGTAGCAAATTTGGTGCATTATGTGACATAATCTCATTGTCAGATCAAAATTAATGTACCAATCATAATAAATAAAGAAAACCAAGGAAAATAATTATTTAATTAATGTATCAATCACTAATCATTATTAATATACCTAATTTTGATTGGTACACTAATTGTGATTGACATATTAATTGTGATTGATGATTGATACATTAATTAAATTGTCATTTTACTTCATTTTCTTTTTTTGATTGTGATTGGTATATTAATTCTGATCAGGCAACGAGATTGTGCCACATAGCGCTCCAAGTTCGCTACCCCCGATAGCGAGCTGCCGAGTTTAGTACAATTAGTTTTTCCTACGAAATTGTGCTACATGTCACGAAATCACTAACTACCAAGTTCGCTACTAGTCATAGCAAACTTGAACACATGTCACCTTTTTCTGTGAGAGTGTGTCATTTGTCAAGAAATTATTGGCTACCAAGTTCGTTAATAAATTTCACCGTGTGACATTCTAGTAAATTTTACTATTTGGATAACAATTTGACTGACATATAAATACAAAAAAAATGGCACATTAATCATTGTTACAAAATGATATAAAAATGTCATTTAAAATGACACGTTTTTTTCCATACATAAATTATAAATAAAGATAAAAATAGTTAACATTTTTTTTGAGAGATAAATGAGTCTCCTGCGATAGGAAATTCATTATCTTATATAATAATTTTGACCCAACCATCTATTTAAATTAAAAATAAAAAAAAATATAACACAACTTTTTATGCTTCAGCGAAAAACTATGTTTGTCTCGTATGGCTATAGAAAAACAATTTAAACGAAAATATTTTCACAATTACAGCAAAAATCATCTATCTCTGCTTTATTCAAAAATATTTATTTCTGTCTCATCATATTTTTCTTTCTCATTAAAGTATGATTTATTTCTCTCAAATTTAATGTCTGATGCATAGAGATGATTTGACAATAAATGCAGGAATTATTTTCCCGTTATTAAAACAAAAGTAAACTGTACACGTGATGTGTAACTGTGAACAGTGGTTTGAAAAGACATAATCAATGATGTCACTGGGCATGTTCAACCAAAAAGTGATATTATATTCACTGTACGTTTCCCAAAAGGAAGAGAAAACCAACTGAACTAGCTGAGTTGGCATTGTTGATTGGTAATGGCCATCTTTTTTTAGGAAATATTTAATATGCTTCGGGATCATTGAATTTTGTGGTGCTCTCTCTCACAACATTAATTTTCTCTTTTCTTTTTTATCTTTATTATTTTCTCACTTTTTCAATTTTACCCTCCTATTTACACAAAAGGACCACCTAAAAATGGTGGTCCTAGTTCACTTTAAATAATCTTCTTTTTCTACGCATTCTGTGTTAACAAGTATCATCAATAGGGGTGTAAATGGGCCAGGCCGGCCTACAGGGGCCTATGGCCTGGCCCACGAAAAGTCTGGTCTGCCCTGGCCTACGAGGTAATTAGAACAGGTTAAGGCTCGTCGATGAGCCTATTTAGAAACAAGGCCGTAGGCTGCAAATAGAATGCCTGGCCTTTTAGCCTGTAGGCCGGCCAGTTTAATATTAAATAAAAAAGTCTTATATATTTATTTATTTATTCTAAAAGTTAGATAACCTAATCTAATATTTAATATTTATTTGTTGTCATGAAATTTTATAATATGTGTTCTTGTTAAAAAATCTGTTGTAGAATTTTAATATTTTGGACCCATGCTAGAAATATTGTTTAATGAATGAGATATTTAATTTTTTTTTTAAATTTGATTTGCAACATGGTAGGACTAAAAGGCCTCATGGGTCATGTAGGCTTTTTACTTTTTACTAATAGGGCAGGCTTGACCTTTAAATTAAGCCTTTGATAGGCTCATAGGCCAGATAGGCTCAATTTTTTCTTATGTAGGCCTAAGCCATGAAGGCTAAAGCTTGCCCTGACCTAATTACACCCCTAATCATCAACATGACATGTGCAGCTACGTTTCTTGCAAACTCCCATTCTGTCACTGTTTAAAAAAAAAAAAAAAGTACCCTACGTACCTTCCTACTCCTCTCTCTATATATATGCTAACATCTTTTATTCTTTCATATTCAAATTCAACCAAAGTTGACAAGTGATATCCAATACTTTTTTATTGGATAAAGATTAAAACAAGGGGAATAGTTACTGGGTTCAATCGAGTTTTAGGTGGGGTTGCATAAAGATTAAAACTTTATTTTTATTAGCATGGAGGGTGGGGGTAGTTTTAGGATTGATAGTTCATCATTTTGGAGGAATAGTGATGCTGAGGAGATCTTCTCTAACTCTTTCCACCGAGAGGATGATGAAGAAGCTCTCAAATGGGATGCCATTCAGAAACTTCCTACTGTTGCACGTATGAGGAAAGGTTTGTTTACTTCACCTGAAGGGGAAACCACAGAGATCAATATAGAAGAACTTGGGTTGCAAGAAAGGAGAGCTTTGCTTGAAAGACTTGTGAGAATTGCTGAAGAGGACAATGAGAAGTTTTTGCTGAAGCTGAGGGATCGAATTAATAGGTGAGAATCACACTCTCATACTCATTTCTTCTTCTTGACTTTAATTGAGTTTACTTTGGAATGAACTAACTTGGATGATATCAGAGTTGGAATTGATCTTCCTACAATAGAGGTTCGATTTGAGCACTTGAACATTGAAGCAGAAGCTCATGTTGGAAGCAGAGCTTTGCCTACTTTCACCAACTTCATGGTTAATATAGTGGATGTAAGTGGTACCAACTATCATAAATAGTAGAACTTGCTATATGATCTTATTGAAAGAGATTCTATCTTACCAATTTTGTTTCGTTTTTTTTATTTTTTTAATGTTAAAGGGCCTGTTGCACACCCTTCATATACTTCAAAGTAGAAAACAACATATAAATATTCTCGAGGATGTTAGTGGAATAATAAAGCCTGCCAGGTACCAATTCAATTACTGTTCTATTTATTGATAATTAGTTAGGACCTTAAGAACCACTATAACATGTCTTCATTCTCTCCTCTCCAGAATGACATTACTTTTGGGTCCTCCAAGTTCTGGAAAAACCACACTTCTATTGGCCTTGGCTGGAAAACTTGATTCAAAATTGAAGGTTAGGACATTAAAGAGAGAAGATACTTATTTATTTTTTAACCATGCTTTTGAATCTTGAATATCTAGCTAATATAATATGGCATCTTGATTAGTTCTCTGGAAAGGTGACTTATAATGGTCATGAGATGAATGAGTTTGTACCCCAAAGAACTGCTGCTTATGTCAATCAAAATGATCTTCATATTGGAGAAATGACGGTCAGAGAAACCTTGGCCTTTTCAGCAAGAGTCCAAGGAGTTGGGCCTCGTTATGGTTAGTCAACAGAAATGCATTTTGCTTATGTTTATTAAATTCAATATTGAAAACACAGCCTGAAATTTTTAGATGAAAATCAAGTTTTGATTTGACTATGTGTAATATACTTTTGGCATTTTGCAGACTTGCTAGCAGAATTGTCAAGAAGAGAAAAAGAGGCAAATATCAAGCCTGATCCAGATGTTGATGTCTACATGAAGGTAACATAGAAGCCATTATTTTTCGGCGACATGTTTTTGCCTGCATCCCTTAGCCTTCCTTTCATATTAATTGTTGAATAGCTGGTAGCTTTTCAAACCAATGAGAGAAGAACATGACAGCTTAATAATTGTAATATCATAACAGTAAAAGCAAATAAGAACTGTGATGGAACCTAATATTATTAATAAGAAATTGCAGAAAATATAAGTGGAGACAAGCTCCTTACAAAGATAAATTGCAGAAAAATAAACCAAGAAAGCCTCAACTCCCCCTCAAACCAAATACCTAGGCTCAAGAGTTCCCTAGAGGTTTCCCATTTCCCCACTAACCACTTCTGAATACATTGCATAATGAAAATATCACCCTAAACTTCTATTTATACTAATTCTAAAATACTAATGGGCTTGGATTATTTATTATAGGCCCATCAATACTCCCCCTTCAAAATTCACCTTGTCCTCAAGGTGAAGAAAGAGGATAGGTAAAGTGATATAAATTTCCACCTGGATCCCATTGCTTAAAGGATGTTACTCTATTTTCCATTGCCTTTATGTCAAATAAACCAAGTCCAATTATATTCTTAAGAAAAGACCTTTCAGCCCACAAAACAAAAGCCTTTCTTCCTTTCTTTTGGGCTGGGCCCATTAGGTCAATAAATTGACCCAATTCTGGCAAGGTCAATTCTGCCCTTCTTTCCTCTCTCCCTCCCTGCTTCAGCGTTGCCTTTTCTTCTTCTTCCTTTTTTTCTGTTTCTTCTTCTCCTCCTTCTTCTTCTCCTCCTTCTTCTTTTTCTTTTTCTTCTTCTTCTTCTGTTTCTCTGTGTTGTCCCTGGTAAAGCTCGTCCGGCCAACAGAACATCTTCATTAGTGGTCGTCTCCGGTGCGCAGCCAAACCGATGGCCGGAACTCCTTGTGCCGCCTCCCCTGCTTCCGTTCGTGGTTGTTGCCACTGTTCGCGCGCAGTCTCCCTGCTGGTCGCAGATCTGTTTGCGCGTCCTCTCCTTGTGCTAGATCTGACTTCATCTTCTTCTTCTTCGCGGAACTCATCTTTGTTTCCTCCTTCTTCTTCCTCTTCCTCTGTTTTTTTGGATCTGTCCTCTCCATCATATTTGGCTTCTTTTTTTGAGTTTCGATCTGCTCTCTCTTCAACAGTAGTGACCCCTTCTTCTTTTTTTGCTTCTGTTTTATTGTCTTCTTCTTCGTTTATTACCTTTTCTTCTTCTTCTTTTTCTGTTTCTTCTTCCTTTTTTCCTTCTTCTTTTTTGTCTGTTTTCTTTTCTTGATCTTTTTTTTTCTTCTCCAATTCTTTTTTCTGTTTCGTTTCTTTTTTTTCAACTTTTGTTTCTTTTATTTCGTTTGCTGTTTCTTTTTCATCTTTTTTTCTGAATTTTTCGATACTTCAACTTCATCTATTATTAAGATCTCAGGTATATACCTTCCTATGAATGCTCTATCAAAGCTCCGCCAACTTACCTGAAAACTGAGCCCACTCCAAAGCTTGTACCAGCTGAGAGCACTACCTCTCAATCCCTTCACAGCCTCATTCAACATATCAGCTTCTTGAATTTGGTTTGCTTGAAAATGTTGTTCCAGTCCAAGCAACCATCCCCAAGCTTTAATTCCATCTTCTACTCCAAAAAATTCTGGAACCATTGTATAGATCTGGATCTGTTGATCGATTTTTTTTTTTTTTTTTTTTCTTTCTTCAGATCTGTGGATCAAAGAGCACTCCCAGGATTGTAGTGCTTTGATACCAATTGATGGAACCTAATATTATTAATAAGAAATTGCAGAAAATATAAGTGGAGACAAGCTCCTTACAAAGATAAATTGCAGAAAAATAAACCAAGAAAGCCTCAACTCCCCCTCAAACCAAATACCTAGGCTCAAGAGTTCCCTAGAGGTTTCCCATTTCCCCACTAACCACTTCTGAATACATTGCATAATGAAAATATCACCCTAAACTTCTATTTATACTAATTCTAAAATACTAATGGGCTTGGATTTTTGATGGAACCTAATATTATTAATAAGAAATTGCAGAAAATATAAGTGGAGACAAGCTCCTTACAAAGATAAATTGCAGAAAAATAAACCAAGAAAGCCTCAACTCCCCCTCAAACCAAATACCTAGGCTCAAGAGTTCCCTAGAGGTTTCCCATTTCCCCACTAACCACTTCTGAATACATTGCATAATGAAAATATCACCCTAAACTTCTATTTATACTAATTCTAAAATACTAATGGGCTTGGATTATTTATTATAGGCCCATCAAACTGACTTTTAATCTCGGTTACATCAGCAATTAATTATCTAGAAATTGAGAACATCATCTATTTCTTTTACATACAAATAGAAATGAATGATAATTAATTAATTTGCTGTCCTTTTAACTCATAATGCTCAGGCGGTAGCAACTGAAGGCCAGAAGACAAATTTGATAACAGATTATGTCCTAAAGGTAAAATTTATACTTTCAAAACCCTCTTTGACGATCATCATGAGATAACTATAATATTTTGCTCTAAAGTCTCTTGTTTCTATGCTATATATTTGCAGGTTTTGGGACTAGAGGTCTGCGCTGATACTGTTGTAGGAAATGCAATGTTAAGAGGTATCTCCGGTGGACAAAGGAAACGCGTTACAACAGGTAAAACAAACCTAATTTCAATGTATAAATGTATCATGTTTAATCACCTTAATAAATTGATTGTATGAGAATCTTTAATAATTATAAATCTATAAATTCAGGTGAAATGCTTGTTGGACCAGCTAAAGCTCTTTTCATGGATGAGATATCTACTGGTTTGGATAGCTCAACAACTTTTCAAATTGTAAATTCACTAAAGCAATATGTCCACATTCTCAAAGGAACCGCAGTTATCTCACTCCTGCAGCCACCACCAGAGACTTACAATCTTTTTGATGACATTATTCTACTCTCTGATAGTCATATTGTGTACCAAGGTCCTCGTGAGGATGTGTTTGAATTTTTTGCTTCAATGGGTTTTAAATGTCCTGATAGGAAAGGTGTGGCAGACTTTTTGCAAGAAGTAAGTGTCATTCAGTCTTCTCTCAATGATATAATAAAGTCACATTGTTTTAAAAGAGGGTTTAATATGCAATACACCAACTTCTTTTTGACTGTGAGAATTATTATGTTATAGGTGACATCAAGGAAAGATCAAGAGCAGTACTGGATACACAAAGATCAACCTTATAGATTTGTCACAGCCAGAGAGTTTTCCGAGGCCCTTCAGACATTCCATGTTGGAAGAAACCTTCAGGAGGAACTTGCCACTGAATTTGACAAGTCTAAAAGCCACCCAGCTGCTTTGACAACCAAAAAGTATGGAGTGGGAAAATGGGAATTGTTAAAAGCTTGCTTATCAAGAGAATATTTACTCATGAAGCGCAATTCATTTGTCTACATCTTCAAGTTTTGCCAAGTATGTTTGTGAAATGGAATTTATTTATTTGATTTTCTTATCATCTATTGTTGTGCGTTCATTATTCAAGTCCATTACTGACTGCTTCCCCCTCCCTCTAGCTTGCGGTACTGGCAATTATTGCCATGACTATTTTCCTCCGAACTGAGATGCACAGAGATTCAGTGACTCACGGAGGTATATATGCGGGTGCATTGTTCTATGCTGTTGTTGTGATTATGTTCAATGGGATGGCTGAGCTCTCCATGGTGGTTTCAAGGCTTCCTGTGTTCTACAAGCAAAGGGAAAATCTCTTCTTTCCTCCATGGGCATTTGGTCTTCCTGCATGGATCCTAAAAATCCCTATGACCATTGTGGAAGTGGGTGTTTGGGTATTCCTTACCTATTATGTCATTGGTTTTGATCCATATGTTGGAAGGTAAAAGAGCTATATTTTTACACATACTCGGCTTACTTGTGAATTAATCTTTTCTCTCTTGTCTCATTTTCTTTTTGAACACTACTAATTAAATACTGATATGTATTTACGTGTCTACCTAATGCAGATTTCTTAGGCAATACCTTCTTCTAGTACTAGTAAACCAGATGGCTTCTTCATTATTCCGATTTATTGCAGCAGTTGGGAGGGAAATGACAGTGGCTCTAACATTTGGGTCTTTTGCATTGGCCATCCTTTTTGCTATGAGTGGTTTTGTCCTATCAAAAGGTATCATGGATACAAAAAAAAAAAACAAACATATCTTTCTGCCACTATGTTCCTTGACTAACATTGTTCCTTTGTTTTCTTTTCTTCTCTTTATGCCCACAGACAATATAAAAAAATGGTGGCTATGGGGCTTCTGGATATCACCTATGATGTATGGACAGAATGCCATGGTAAATAATGAGTTCCTTGGGAAGAAATGGACAAAAGTAAGTTTTTAACTAGTCTATATGATCATTATTATGGCCTCCTAATCATATAAAAAATCTGATATCTGGATATATTTTCTTATGAAAGGTTCTACCTAACTCAACGGAACCACTAGGAATTGAAGTTTTGAAATCCCGCGGGTTCTTCACTCAGTCATATTGGTACTGGATAGGTGTTGGAGCTATGATTGGATATACATTACTTTTCAACTTTGGCTACATCCTTGCTCTCACTCACTTGAATCGTGAGTGTCTTTACCTTAAATGCTTAATAAACCAGATAAGGTAAGCCTATGTACTAATATCACAAAATTGATTATGCAGCCCTCGGGAAGCATCAAGCTGTTATATCAGATGAACCTCAAAACAATGAGCAGAATGGTAGTAGTAGAAAAGGAACTAACATTTTGAAGCGCAAAAAATCTAGTATTTCTCAGCACTCAAATAGAGGTACTTCATCTCATAACAACTAAAAATGCAGTAATGTCTAGATGAGTAATAGTTGATTTTCATTTCACTTAACACATTATGAGTAACATTGGCGCCACTTCACAGTGACAAATGGCGAGAGTATAAGTGGAAGCAGCTCTTCTCGTGCTTCATCCACCAGGCAAGAACCAATAGCTGCAGAGGAAAATCATAACAGGAAAAGAGGAATGGTTCTTCCTTTTGAACCACAATCCATCAGCTTCGATGAAGTAACATATTCCGTCGACATGCCACAGGTAATGTAGAAACAACAAATTGAAAAGGCTTGTATTCAACTTTGAGAGTGTTAGTGAAATAGAAATTATTGAATACTTGCACCAAACTCGCAGGAAATGAGGAACCGAGGTGTTCTTGAGGATAAATTGGTTCTTTTGAAGGGTGTCAGTGGATCTTTCAGGCCAGGTGTTCTCACTGCTCTAATGGGTGTCACTGGTGCTGGCAAAACAACTCTGATGGATGTGCTTGCTGGTAGAAAAACTGGGGGGTATATTGGGGGAAACATCACAATCTCTGGGTATCCAAAGAAACAAGAAACATTTGCAAGGATTTCTGGGTACTGTGAGCAAAACGATATCCACTCTCCTCATGTTACTGTGTATGAATCCTTGCTCTATTCTGCATGGCTCCGATTATCCCCAGACATCAGTGCAGAAACCAGGAAGGTTGGTATCTGAATGACATGCCTTTTCTTGGTTTTCATGTTTACTGTTTTAACATAGGCTTAGAGCAACTGTAAGGTTGCTCTTTGTGATGAAAAGGTAACGGATTCGAATATTGAAAACAATATCTTTGCTAAAAATCAAGAGTAAGGCTCTGTACAATTTCCTTACACTTACCCTTGTAAGTTAGGGAACTTTGTGCGTTGGGGTTTACCCTTTGCACTTTAGTTTAACATAGGTTGTTAACATGTTTGAACACTTGAGATTGCCGTGACGTAGCCATTTTAGTTATACTGCATCCTTGTACTGTTAGAAAATTTCTTACATGTACAAATGTGGCTAATTGGAATATTCTAGCGCTTCCCTTCCTCGGGTGGAGCTGCTGCAACATATCCATACAAATAAGTTTGCATGTAAATTAAATCATTAGCTGATTAGAGCATAAGTGCCAAACCAGTGTTATTTACCATTCATGGATGGAATTACTATGTTATAAAATAACACAGGAAACTAAATGATGAGTGTGACAAAAAAAAATACCTTGCATGTTTTATCAATGTTACTAACTTTGGATATGACTAATGGTTGCAGATGTTCATTGAGGAAGTCATGGAACTAGTGGAACTGAAACCACTAAGGCGTGCATTAGTTGGATTGCCTGGTGTTAATGGTCTGTCAACAGAGCAACGTAAAAGGTTGACTATCGCAGTAGAACTTGTGGCAAATCCTTCTATAATATTCATGGATGAGCCAACTTCTGGGCTAGATGCAAGAGCTGCTGCTATTGTTATGAGAATAGTTAGGAACACAGTGGACACAGGAAGAACAGTTGTCTGCACCATCCATCAACCTAGCATTGACATATTTGAATCTTTTGATGAGGTGAAATGAGAAGAATCAAGAAATCTAGCAATTTTAGTTAGTTCTCTTCCATTACTGAGTTTCTAATCTTTTTTGTCACAATGAAATGCAGTTATTGCTATTGAAGCAAGGAGGGAAAGAGATATATGTGGGGCCACTTGGATATCATTCTTCCCATTTAATTAGTTACTTTGAGGTAGGAAATAAAAATACTACGAAAAATACGGAATATTGAATTCATGTTTAGCATCAAATCATTATCTAAGTGTAAAAATTTAACTCATGGGCACACTTCTATCTTGAAGGGAATCGAAGGTGTCAGTAAGATTAAAGATGGCTATAATCCGGCAACATGGATGTTGGAAGTCACAACTTCAGCAAAAGAAATGGAATTGGGGATTGATTTTGCGGAGGTGTACAAAAATTCGGATTTATACAGGTAAATTTTAATAATATGAAGTCTAATCAAACTATAGAAACTGGCGAAAAGTACAAGAATTTTGTTGTATGTTGTTCTTCGCGGTATAGAATGTTTGCTGATATAAACTGGTCTTTGGCATTTTGTTTTAGGAGGAACAAAGCACTTATTAATGAAGCGAGTACTCCAGCTCCTAGTTCAAAAGACCTTTATTTTCCTTCACAGTACTCAAGATCCTTTTTGACCCAATGCATAGCTTGCTTATGGAAACAACATTGGTCTTACTGGCGCAATCCTCCATACACTGCCGTAAGATTTCTGTACTCAACCGCTGTAGCAGTTTTGCTTGGGAGCATGTTTTGGAACCTTGGCTCCAAATTGTAAGATCAAACTGGAAACTTGGAAATTTTGTGACTTCAAACTCTTGTGTTCTGTAACTTGTGTTTGATCTAACAGTGATTTTTCATATGAATTATTGCAGTGAAAAGCAACAAGATCTTTTCAATGCCATGGGCTCAATGTATGCTGCTGTTCTCCTTATTGGTATTAAGAATGCTAATGCAGTGCAGCCAACGGTTGCTGTTGAACGAACAGTCTTTTATAGGGAAAAAGCAGCAGGAATGTATTCAGCCTTGCCATATGCTTTTGCTCAGGTGACTAAGCAATTCCTTATTTTTTATTACTTATCTTTTATCTGAGTGATGTTATATCCTCCTCATCTTCTTTAATACTTAATAATATAGGAGAAGGTTATATTTACAAATTTTTTGTTTACAAACTACACTATGTATGACCGGTCATACTTCAATAAGAGTGTATGACCGGTCATACTTAGTGTAATTTGTAAAAAAAAATTATAAACGGATCCTTCCCCATAAATAAATTATTTAATGAAAAAGTAGATGCATATAATGTCTTGGGAGCATAAAAAATATGTATTACTCTCTTCATTTAGTAATTAGAAGGATTGATTATTTAATTTCCTCTACATTCTTTCTTTCTTATCTTCATATATTCTCTTGCAGGTTCTAATTGAGCTACCATATGTTCTTGTACAAGCTGTGGTATATGGCATTATAGTTTATGCAATGATTGGTTTTGAGTGGACTGTGGCTAAAGTTTTCTGGTACCTATTCTTCATGTATTTCACATTCCTATACTTCACCTACTATGGCATGATGGCAGTGGCAGTGACCCCAAACCAACACATTTCCACCATAGTTTCATCTGCATTCTTTGCAGTATGGAATCTCTTCTCAGGATTCATAGTTCCACGACCGGTAAGTTTTGGCTTCCTTTCATGTTTAATGCACTGTAGATTCGTACTTTATAAGCATAGAAGTAGATTGTCAGACAACAATATAAACCATTAAAAATGTCCTCACCTAACACCATAAGGTTACTAGTTCGATCCTCACCCCCACTTGTGGAATTAAATAAATAAAAGCACAAAAAGGTAAATAAAAAATTGGGCCCGTGCAATATCCACGCTTTAAGTCCAAAGGGCTCTTGTGTGAGGGGGTGTGTCAGAGAACAATATAAACCATTAAGAATGCCCTCACCTAACACTTAAGTTTTTGGGTTGAACTGGTTCTTTACATAGATATCTAATTGATTTTATTATTGTTTTTATTTATTTTCCCATTTTGGAATTGGCTAACAGAGAATCCCAGTATGGTGGAGGTGGTACAGTTGGGCAAATCCAGTGGCTTGGAGTTTATATGGATTGGTTGCTTCACAATATGGAGACATAAAACAAAGCATTGATACCAATGACGGAAGGGCAACAGTGCAAGACTTTGTGAAACGTTACTTTGGTTTTAAGCATGATTTTCTGGGAGTGGTTGCAGCAGTGATTGTTGCATTCCCAGTAGTTTTTGCATTGGTCTTTGCCATATCAGTGAAGATGCTTAATTTCCAACGACGTTAAAGAACATCAACATCCACAACACATTTATCTCAAATTAGTTGAAGTGAAGCTTTCCAATGATGTTAAGAACAGCATTCAATTTTTTTTTTTTTGTATAGGATGTTTCCTTGAAGATTTTGTAAGAAATGAAGCTTTCTTTAATCTTTTATTTACCACTTAAATGTATTATAGTCAGTACACATTTGAAACGTGCATCCATTGTATTAATTGTTTGAAAGTCCCTGTTCATATGTTTTCTTATGGAAATTTCAGGCTCTATACATTACTTTCTTCTTCCTACTTTATTTCCAGTCTAAGATTCCTATAATCCAATTAAGAAAACAAAACTCACAGAAGCATTAACGACTAAAACTAAATTAGTGGTTAATGAGCTTTTTCATCCCTTTTGTAGACAAATTATCAAGCAAGTTATGTGCGCAAGTCTTAGTTCCCTGTTTTGCTTGTGGTATTTAGAGATATAATTAATTATTATTTTTATTATTATTTTAGACTCATTTAGTAAAAGTTTATTGCTGAATAATGAAAAAAAAAATACAAATTTTTATCTTATTTTAAAGTGGAAATTTTTTTATAATAAGTGCAAAATATTAAATAAAAAAAAATGAAAGCCTACATTTATTAAATACTTGCCCATTGTGATTAATGCTCATGGACAAAGGAGTGAGAACTTTTTTTTATGTTGTATTCTTCATGAAAAAATACTTTTAAAATGATCTTATCTCTCTAACGTAAACAAGTAAGGTTCATTTATTCCTTAAATATAGCTTAAAGGAGATTTTTGTCCTTATGATTTTGACTAATTTGAGTTTTGACCCCTATAGTATTTTTTGGAGATTTTATCTTATTTTATTTTTATGTAATATTTTTTCTGGATATTTAGTCCATGTATTTTTTACATATTTGGTTTTTGGCCCTTACCATTGAGTATCAATTTTTATAATGTTTTAGTTATTTGAGTTTTAGTTTTTATAGTTTCTATTCATCAAAAGTAAAATGTTGAAAAAAAAAATTCATGAAAAATTGGTGTCTACAATTTGATTTTTCAAGGACTAAAATTTAGTAATATGAAAATATAGGAACTTATACCACAAAAATATTTAAGGGAGGAAAGCCCATATGGAGGATAATTATAGGAACCAAAATCTATGTTAATTTAAATTTCATTGTAATCTTAAGTAATTTCAATAGTTAAGGGAGGAAAGCCCAGACGGAGGATAATTAAGGCCCACTTTCGTCGATGATTCCATTGACAATTAAAACGCAGCGTTTAGATTTTGGATGAAACCCATTCCAATAGTTCCCATTCTTATCAATCAGTCACCATGTTAGTTTTTGTTATCTGCTCACACTATGTGTTCGTTTTTCTTTTTTTTAAAGATAATTTTATTTTTTACTTTTCATTAAAAATTCATTTTCCTCCCTCCGCCGTCTCACGCCCGCCGTTGCACATAAAAAATAAAAATAAAAATAGATTTATTTTTCTTTTAATAAAGAAAAGTCAACTAAATTGGTGATGTTAATTAGTGTTTTCAGAAAACATAATCAATGAGAATAGATTAAAAAAAGAATTTAATGTTTGTTATGTGAATATAGATAACGACATCATTTTGGCTGAAAGATTACATAATTATAATGAAAGATTATTATAACCTGAAATAGATTATAATTATAAAAATATCTTAATTTTCTTCCGAAAATGACGTTATTTTGAGTTCAATGTACATATCTTATTTATATTCATCGTAGAAAGAATCCTTTAAACAAAACGGAAATGCTTTTTTCCTTTGACATATGATAAGAACTCATTCCTGCGCATAGATCAATGGGTTTTAGTTTTGTCTTTAACATGACACAACAAAGTTTCCTACACTTACAACATTTTGTGAAGTCCACATGTTTTAAAACAAAAAAATAAAATAAAAATTAAGGCATGCAAAACGAATCTCTATAACATTACACAATCATTTTTCAAACAACATAACTCTTATAAAACCTAGATCAATTATTGTGCCATGTTTTTGTTTTATTTTTAATTTTTTTTTAAATTACTAACCCTACTTTATTGTCTCTTAGGAATGAAGTGTTCTCTTATACAAAAGAGATAAACATTCCCCAAAAAAAAATGTCTAAATTGTCAGAAGACAGGAGAAAAGCCAATTTTATTTTTTACTAAAATATAAAGTCAACCAATCTGGTGAAGTTTGTGCTTTCAGAGGAAGTAATCATTGATATTAACCCATCTCATGCGTTTCTCCCAAAGCTGATACTATATTCACCGAATCACCACACTCTTTTCTCATTGGAAGAGATAAAGTCAACTCAATTCTGTTGAGTGGCAACTGGTTTTGGATGTTGTAACTTGTAAGGATCATCAACATGACATGTGCAGCTACGTTGAAAATGACAGCCCCCTATGTATATTCCCCCATGTTGTCATATATATATACATATATGACAACATCTCTTGTTGTTTCCCATTCAGTCAAAGGTTACGAACTGTGGGTCCTTCCAACCACAGAAAAAAGTGAGCAAAAGAAATAAAGTAAGATAACGTTGACAAGTGATTTACATTACTTTTTTTTTTCTCTCTCGAGGTTTGTTGTTGTTTCTGGATTATAATTACTGGGTTCAAATCAGTTTTAGCTGTAGTTGCATAAAGATTAAAACTTTTTTTATGGTGGCATGGAGGGTGGGGGTAGTTTCAGGATTGATAGTTCATCAATTTGGAGGAATAGTGATGCTGAGATCTTCTCTAACTCTTTCCATCAAGAGGATGATGAAGAAGCTCTCAAATGGGCTGCCATTCAGAAACTTCCTCCGGTTAAACGTTTGAGGAAAGGTTTGCTGACTTCATCTGATGGGAAAACCACAGAGATCGATATACAGAAACTTGGGTTGCAAGAAAGGAGAGATTTGCTTGAAAGACTTGTGAGAACTGCCGAAGAGGACAATGAGAAGTTTTTGCTGAAGCTCAGGGATCGAATTGATAGGTGAGAATCCTGTTATTAGATAAACGTTAAAATGTCCGTTTTTAATTAATGGGTTTAGAAGTTTCATGTTTAGGATTAAATGAGTGTCCGTTCTTAATTAATGGGTTTAGAAGTTTCATGTTTAGGATTGAATGATGGTTAGCCGTTTTTAGCAGTTTTTGTTTCGTTTCTGTTTTATGGCTTGTAATAGTTTTTAAGTTACTTTTAGCAAGTTATAGCATATAAGAAGATGTAATCGTTATGAACAAAAGTGTGTAAGTAAGTAAGTTTTCATAGAAAAAGCTTTCATAGATACGTCTGTGGTTGTCTCTTGCATCTGTGTGGATATTCAATTCTAACAATCTCACTCTCATTTTTTCCTCTTCATTTTACTTGAACTGCCTTTGGATTGCATTGATGGCTTCTCCTTTTCTTCTTCTTCTTCTTCCTTGGATGATATCAGAGTTGGAATTGACATTCCTACAATAGAGGTTAGATTTGAGCACTTGAAGATCGAAGCAGAAGCTCGTGTTGGAAGCAGAGCTTTGCCTACCTTTGCTAACTTTATGGTTAATATAGTGGATGTAAGTGGGTACCAACTTTGATAAATAGTAGAACTTGCTATATGATCTAATTGAAGGAGATTCTATCTTACCAATTTGGTTTCTTTTCTTTTTCTTTTTAATTTTTTCAATGTTAAAGGGGCTGTTGAACTCTTTTCATTTACTTCCAAGTAGAAGAGAACGTATAAATATTCTCCAGGATGCTAGTGGAATGATAAAGCCTGCCAGGTACCAATGCAAAGACTCTTCTATTTATTTGTCTGTTTGGAAGACAAGACCATAGTTAGTTAGGACCTTCGGAACCAATATAACTGTTGAGATATATAAAAACCATTAATGTAGCCTCACCCAACAGCTTAAGCTTTTGGGTTGAATTGGTTCTTTATATGGTATCAGAGCCTCATGTTCCGGGTTCGACCCTCGCCGCCCTCCACTTTCATTCAAGTGGAATTTCTTTATTTGCACAGGTAGGTGGGCCTGTGCATTGTCCACCCTTCAAGCCCAGTGGGCTTTCGTGTGAGGGGGCGTGTTGAGATATATAAAAACTATTAATGTAGCGTCACCTAACAATTAAGCTTTTGGGTTGAATTGGTTCTTTACAATAACGTAAATCCATTTGTCCTCTTCAGAATGACATTGCTTTTGGGCCCTCCAAGCTCTGGAAAAACCACACTTCTGTTGGCTTTGGCCGGTAAACTTGATTCAAAAGTAAAGGTTAGGACATTAATGAGAAGATATATTTTTTTTTTCATGTCTTAGCTCTATCATCATTCTTGAATCTATAGCTAATTAATATAGAATGGCTTCTTGATCAGTTCTCTGGAAAGGTAACTTATAATGGTTGTGGAATGAATGAGTTTGTACCCCAAAGAACTGCTGCTTATGTCAATCAAAATGATCTTCATATTGGAGAAATGACAGTCCGAGAAACCTTGGCATTTTCAGCAAGAGTCCAAGGAGTTGGCCCTCGTTATGGTTAGTCTATAGGAATGCTTTTTGCTTATATTCATTAAATTCAATATTGAAAACACAGGCTGAAATTTTAGATGAAAATTAAGTTTTGATTATGTGTAATACTTTTGGTATTATGCAGACTTGCTAGCAGAATTGTCCAGAAGAGAAATAGAAGCAAATATCAAGCCCGATCCTGATATTGATGTCTACATGAAGGTAAATTAATAGGTTAAGTAGGAAACTCAATTCACAATAAATAATTTTGACATCATATTTTACTACAAAACTTTGAGTCTATACATCTTTTTCACTTAAGTGGTCTTTAATTTCTCTTTTTCTAACTAACGTGGGACTTTACCATTCGTCACTTTAATTTCCAACAATCTTCCCTTCAAGTGCGACACCCAATATTAGTATCTTCCCCCTTAAATGAAAGCATCTTCTTATAAATGTAGGGTTACCAAACAAGAGCAGTCAAGTCTTGACTCGATAGTATAGGGTAGGTGTCAGAAGAACAAATACGAACACCAACCATCATCTCCAAATACCCCGCACAACCTAACCAATTGGCGTTGATATCACTTATTAGGTCACAAAGGGGAGTCCAAAATTCGAAAGACCTCCAAACCGTTAACCTCTGACAAAAGTTGATGCCATTTGTTAAACCATAAGGGGAACCCAAAACAGGGAAGACCTCCGACCAGAATGCTCCTCCTCAAGCGAAAGGGGTCAAATAAATGGCTTTGATACCGTTTGATAGGTCATAAAATGGAGCCCAAAACAACAACCTCCCCTTCAGTATGAGACCCATTATTAGTATGCTTTTTATGAGTTAATTATTGTAGGATGATTTATGGTAATTGTATGACAATAACAATGTTGGTGCATGAACCTTGATTGATAAATTCATTATAATCCTTATGATTTTAGGAATAGACATAGGGCAATTATGCATTCTTTTCATTCTTCTGTTTAATGCTTGTTTTCTTGAGGAATAACTGGGGAACTAGGGTTAATTCAAGATTATAAAGAATTAGAGTGTCAAAGGATTGAATCCTAATTAATTTAGTGGAATTGATTGACAGCCTCTTCAAGTACTTAGGAGAATATTTATCAAGAGCGATCAAGCTCTAATAACACTTGTTAAGTGATTCGAGAGAGCTCAAAATGGGGGAGACCTCCACCGTGACCTTTTAGTCACAAATGAGCAGTTTTACCACTACTCTAAACTTGTTCAACTAGTATAGCCTTTCAAAGTAACAAAGCTTAACAATTGACCTGTTTTACTTCGGAGATTATGTTCTTCTACTTATTGTTACTAATTTCAAATTTTCTCACCCAGAAGAACTTTGTTATCAAGAAAATGTGGGTGATAGATTAGTTGTAACAGCAAGCAAGCAATGACTTTAAACCACGATTATATCAGCAATTAAGTTATCTTGAAATTGAGTGCATCTTCAATTTATTTTCCACACAAGCAGAAATGACTGATAATAAAGTGGTTGTCTATTTTACTCATGATGCTCAGGCTGTAGCAACTGAAGGCAAAAAGGCAAATTTGATAACAGATTATGTCCTAAGGGTAAAATTTATAATTTCAAAACCATCTGTGGTCATCATGAACTCATTCTAATATTTTGTTCTAAACGATCTTATTTCTTTGGTACACATTTACAGATTTTGGGACTAGAGGTTTGTGCTGATACCATTATAGGAAATGCAATGATAAGAGGTATCTCTGGTGGACAAAGGAAACGCGTTACAACTGGTAAAAAAAACTGATTTCAATCTTGCAGTGTATCATGTTTAATAACCTCAATAAATTAACTATATGATAATCTTTGTTAATTATATAAGTCTACAAATACAGGGGAGATGCTGGTTGGACCGGCTAAAGTTCTATTTATGGATGAAATATCCACTGGTTTGGATAGCTCAACAACTTTTCAAATTGTAAATTCACTCAAGCAATATGTCCATATTCTGAAAGGAACCGCAGTTATCTCACTCCTACAGCCGGCACCAGAGACATACAATCTTTTTGATGACATTATTCTACTCTCTGATAGTCACATTGTGTACCAGGGTCCCCGCGAACACGTGCTTGAATTTTTTGAATCAATGGGTTTTAAATGTCCCGAGAGGAAAGGTGTGGCAGACTTTTTGCAAGAAGTAAGTGTCTTTGCATCTTCTCTCGATGATTTAAAAGAGGGTTTAATGTGTAGTAACAGCTTAATTTTGACTGTCAAAATCATTATGTTATAGGTGACATCAAGGAAAGATCAAGAGCAGTATTGGATACACAGAGATGAGCCTTATAGATTTGTCACAGCCAGAGAGTTTTCTGAGGCACTTCTGACATTCCATGTTGGAAAAAACCTTGAGGAGGAACTTGCCACTGAATTTGACAAGTCTAAGAGCCACCCAGCTGCTTTGACAACCCAAAAGTATGGAGTGGGAAAATGGGAACTGTTAAAAGCTTGCTTATCAAGAGAATATTTACTTATGAAGCGCAATTCATTTGTCTACATCTTCAAGCTTTGCCAAGTAGGTTTGGGAATTATAAAGCTTCTTTTATCTTCTTATCATCTAATGGTATGTGTACATTAGTCCATTACTGATGGCTTCTCCTTTTAGCTTGCGATAGTGGCAATTATTGCCTTGACCATTTTCCTCCGCACTGAGATGCATCGAGATTCAGTGACAGATGGAGGTATATATGTGGCTGCATTGTTCTTTGGCGTTGGTATGATTTTGTTCAATGGGATGGCTGAGCTTTCCATGGTGGTTTCAAGGCTTCCTGTTTTTTACAAGCAAATGGAATATCTCTTCTTCCCTCCATGGGCATTTGCTCTTCCAGCATGGATCCTAAAAATCCCCTTGACTTTTGTGGAAGTGGGTGTTTGGGTATTCCTCACCTACTATGTCATTGGTTTTGATCCAGATGTTGGAAGGTAAAAGAACTATGTTTTTATCCATGGTGAACAAACTTGTAAATTGATCTTTTCTCCCATGTCTCGTTTTCTATTTGATTCTATTAGATTAAATAATGATATGCATTTATGTGTTTACCTAATGCAGATTGTTTAGGCAATACCTTATTCTTGTACTACTAAACCAGACGGCTTCTTCATTATTCCGACTTATTGCAGCAGTTGGGAGGGAATTAAAAGTGGCTTTAACACTAGGGTCGTTTGTATTGGCCATCCTTTTTGCTATGGGTGGTTTTGTGCTATCAAAAGGTGTCATGTTTACAAAACGAAACAATCACTGTCTTTATCCCATTTTGTTCTAGACTAACGATCTCTTTTGTTTTCTTTATGCCCATAGACAATATAAAAAAATGGTGGCTCTGGGGCTTCTATATGTCACCTATGATGCATTGCCAGAATGCCATCGTAAATAATGAATTCCTGGGGAAGAGATGGAGACATGTAAGTTTTTAACTAGCTTACATATTTTTCATGTGTTGGGAATTTAAGTGTGAGTAAAAAAGTCCCTCATAGGTTAGGAATGAATTAAGCGAGGATCCTATATAAGTTGAATGATCCAATTGTCACGAATTCAAGCGTGAGTGATAAAATTCCACAATGGTCATTAATGGACTAAGTCACTTCCATATAAGTAGAATAATATATAAACTTAATGTCTTAATTTATTTATTTTGTTGAAAAATGGTTTCAAGCTCATTTTAAAAGATGAATTTTTGAGTAGTACATTGATGGAGGTCTTCCTGTTATGGACCCTTTAACCACTTAGTGATATCAAATCTTGGTTTGGCTGGACCAGCCATGTGTATTTTGATTGTGAGTGGTAAAGTCCATATTGGTTAGGAATCAACTGAGTACCATATGAGTAAATGGAATCAATAACTCAACGTGGTTTTGAGTTGAGATGTGATAATGGTAATCTAAGATCAAGCCTTCCCCACCATATAAATTATCTGATTTATGGGTATGTTTTCTTATGAAAGGTTCTACCTAACTCAACCGAACCGCTAGGAGTTGAAGTTTTGAAATCACGCGGGTTCTTCATTGAGTCATACTGGTACTGGATAGGTGTTGGAGCTTTGATTGGATACACATTACTTTTCAACTTTGGCTACATCCTTGCTCTCACTCTCTTGAAACGTGAGTATCTTCACCTTAAATGTTTAATAAACAAAGGTAAGCTTGTATACTAATATCACAATATTGATTATGCAGCACTCGGGAGGCATCAGGCTGTTATATTAGAGGAACCTCAAAACAATGAACAGAATGATAGTAGTAAAAAAGGACCTAACGTGTTGAAGCACATAACATCTAGCTTTTCTCAGCTCTCAAGTAGAGGTACTTCATCTCATAACAACTGAAAGTGTAGTAATTTCTAGATGAGTAGGAGTTTATTTTCAATTAACATAATAAATTATGGGTAACATTGGAGCCACTTCGCAGTGAGAAATGGCGAAAGTAAATGTGGAAGCACCTCTTCTCGCACTTCATCCACTAGGAAAAAAGCAATTGCTACAGAGGAAAATCATAATAGGAAAAGAGGAATGGTTCTTCCTTTTGAACCACATTCCATCACCTTTGATGAAGTAACATATTCCGTTGACATGCCACAGGTAATGTAGAAACAACAAATTGAAAAGGCTTGTATTCAACTTTCAGAGCATTGGTGAAAGAAAAATTATTGAATACTTGCACTAAACTTGCAGGAAATGAGGAACCGAGGTGTTCTTGAGGATAAGTTGGTTCTTTTGAAGAGTGTCAGTGGAGCTTTCAGGCCAGGTGTTCTTACTGCTTTAATGGGTATCACTGGTGCTGGCAAAACAACTCTGATGGATGTACTTGCTGGTAGAAAAACTGGTGGATATATTGGTGGGAACATTACAATCTCTGGGTATCCAAAGAAGCAAGAAACATTTGCAAGGATTTCTGGGTATTGTGAACAAAATGATATCCACTCTCCTAATGTTACTGTGTATGAATCCTTGCTCTATTCAGCATGGCTCCGATTGTCTTCGAACATCAATGCTGAAACCAGGAAGGTTGGTATCTGAATCCCAAGCCTTTCTTGACTTTCATGTTTACTGTTTTTAGTTTAACATAGGCTGTTAGTTTAACATTTATGACTTGTTCGAATGTCCTAGCCCTTCCCTTTTTCCAGTTGAGTTGCTGCAACTAATCCATACATATATTTTTGCAAGTATATTTTCTCATTACCTGAGTGCATAAGTGCCAAACTAGTGTTATTTACCATAAATGGTTGGAATTATTATGTCATAAAATAACACTGGAAACAAAAAGATGAGTGTGCCTTGCATGTTTTATCAGTGTTACTAAGTTTGAAATTGACTAATGGTACAGATGTTTATTGAGGAAGTCATGGAACTTGTGGAATTGAAACCACTAAGGAATGCTTTAGTTGGATTGCCTGGTGTTAATGGTCTCTCAACAGAGCAACGCAAAAGGTTAACCATAGCTGTTGAACTTGTGGCGAACCCTTCTATAATATTCATGGATGAGCCAACTTCTGGGCTAGATGCAAGAGCTGCTGCTATTGTTATGAGAACAGTTAGGAACACAGTAGACACTGGTAGAACAGTTGTCTGCACCATCCATCAACCTAGCATTGATATATTTGAATCTTTTGATGAGGTGAAAACTGGCAGAATCAAGAAATGTAGCAATTTTAGTTTGTTCTCTACCATTACCAAATTTCTAATCTTTTTATCACAATGAAATGCAGCTATTGCTATTGAAGCAAGGAGGGCAAGAGATATATGTTGGGCCACTCGGACATCGTTCTTCCAATTTAATTAGTTACTTTGAGGTAGAAAATAGAAATGCTATGAAAAATAGAGAATATTAAATTCATGTTTTGCTTCAAATCATTATCGTTGTGTAAAAATTTCACTCATGTGCATACTTCTATCCGGAAGGGAATCGAAGGTGTCAGTAAGATTAGAGATGGCTGTAATCCGGCAACATGGATGTTGGAAGTCACAACTTCAGCTAAAGAAATGGAATTGGGGATTGATTTTGCTGAGGTGTACAAAAGTTCAGAGTTATACAGGTAAATTTCAATAATATGAAGTCTAATCAAACTATAGAACTTGAAAATAATATGCTAGAAAGCACTTAATGGCAAAAAATACATCATTTTTGTTGCAAGTTGTTAATCACAATATAGAATGTTTGCTGATATAAACTGGTCTTTGGCATTTTTGTTTCAGGAGAAACAAAACACTGATTAAAGAGATGAGTACTCCAGCTCCCGGTTCAGAAGACATTCATTTTCTTTCACAGTTCTCAAGATCCTTTTTGACCCAATGCATGGCTTGCTTATGGAAACAACACTGGTCTTACTGGCGCAATCCTCTATACACTGCCATAAAACTTCTTTTCTCAACAGCTGTAGCACTTTTACTTGGGAGCATGTTTTGGAACCTTGGCTCCAAAATGTGAGATCAAACTTGAAGCTTGGAAATGTTATGGCTTCAAACTCTTGTGTTCTGTAACTTGTAACAGTGATTTTTCATATCAATTATTGCAGTGAAAAGCAACAAGATCTTTTTAATGCAATGGGCTCAATGTATGCTGCTGTTCTCTTTATTGGGATTAAGAATGCTGGTGCAGTGCAGCCAATAGTTGCTATTGAACGAACAGTCTTTTATAGGGAAAGAGCAGCTGGAATGTATTCAGCTCTGCCATATGCTTTTGCTCAGGCAAGCAATTCCTTATTTTTACCTAATTGTTGATATATCATCCTAAATCATCCTCTCAATAAAGTGATTCTTTTTTTGTACTTCATATATTCTCTTGCAGGTTCTAATTGAGATACCATATGTTCTTGTACAAGCTGTGGTATATGGCATTATAGTTTATGCAATGATTGGTTTTGAGTGGACTGTGGCTAAATTTTTCTGGTACCTATTCTTCATGTATTTCACATTCCTATACTTCACCTATTATGGGATGATGGCAGTGGCAGTGACCCCAAACCAACACATTTCCACTATAGTTTCATCTGCATTCTATGCAGTATGGAATCTCTTCTCAGGATTCCTTATCCCAAGACCAGTAAGTTTTAGCTTCCATTTTTTTTTTAGTAACAAGTTTTAGCTTCCTTTGATGTTTAGTAAAAAATAAAATCACACCACGTTAAATCCGACTAACGAATGTGGGGTGGAGGAAATCCTTGTATGCCGCCTTACACTTGCATAATTGCAAAGAGTCCGTTTCCTTTTATGTTTAGTAACTAGATATAATTATTTTTTAATTTTATTTTATTTTTGGCTCTTTGGGATGGACTAACAGAGGATGCCAATATGGTGGAGGTGGTATAGTTGGGGAGATCCAGTGGCTTGGAGTTTGTATGGATTGGTGGCTTCACAGTATGGAGACAAAAGGCATGGCATTGAAACCAATGACGGAAGTGCAACAGTGCAAGACTTTTTGAGACATTACTTTGGTTTTAAGCATGATTTTCTGGGAGTGGTTGCAGCTGTGATTGTTGCATTCCCAGTAGTTTTTGCATTGGTCTTTGCCGTATCAGTAAAGATGTTTAATTTCCAACGGCGTTAAGAAACTGTACTGGACTTTTTTGTACGGAATATTCCGCTTAATATTTTATAAGAAAATATCCACTTGACTTCCTGTATTTCTGAAAGTCTCGAACACATACAGAGTTTATGCATGGAAAAAGTTTTGTCGAAAATAATGATAAAATTTTTGACAAAAATCATATTACGTCAAAAATAGAGATGAAATTTTTTTCCATCGAAACTAGAGACAAAATTAGAGATGGAACAAGATTTTAACATAAATTTTTGAAGGAAAAAAATTCACTCAAAATCCTTGGTAAAATTTAAATTCCGTCGAAACTTTCGACAGAAATATTTTCATCAAAATTCTTTGCGGAATCTAAATTTAGTCGAAAGTTTTGACAAAAACTATTCCCTCAAAATTTTGAACAAAAAAAAAAAAATTCATCAGAACACAATTCCATCGAAAATCTTGGATGGAAAATATTTCGTCAAAATTCTTGATGAAACTCTTTTTTCGTCAAAAATATTTAAGAAATTATTTTCATAAAAAATTCTGACAGATGTTAGAATAAATCAGTGACTCATGTTCAACAGTAGTCATTCAAGAACATGACAGGGATCTTTAGAATTCATGGTTTTCACATAAAGTGTACCTTTCTCCATTAGTGCGGAAGAGCTTTGATGGTGGAATACTTTCTCTAAGCCTTAACCCTTTCACCGTTCTTGTATCTTCTTTGATAGGGATTGGATACAACCTTTCTGGGCAGACTCAGAAGGAACTTTTTGTTTCTGTCAGATACACCTTTTTCAGAAACTGACCCTATCAACGTTTACATAACTGGCCTATCAACAGTTATCTTTTAGTAACTTCCCTTAATGGTCAAAATTACCATAATGCCCTTTTTTATTAATTAAATCAATTGACACATAATATTACACATGAGGCAAATAGTTTTACAACAGAAACTAAATTTCGTTGAAAATTTCGACAGGAAATTTATTTATGTAAGAAAATTTTACGGATAAAAATCTCGTCGCCTTTCAATGAAAATTATTCCGACGAAAAATACTCTTTCGATGGAATTTTCATCATTTGCAGCTTAGAAATTTCATCGAAAATAGGATCTTTTTTTAGTAGTGTGAAAAATACATAAATAATTTTGTTAGAAATTTTAAATTTAATATTATTTGTAAAATATAATAATTATATTAATTTAAAAAAAGAAGAAGTTAAAATGACAAAATATCTCATTAACCCTTCATTTCTTTCCTTATCAATTTTTTAACTCTCAAATAAGGGAAGAGAATACCCTCCAATTTCTTTCCCTCCCTTTCTCTTGCATCTCATTCCTTTCCTTTTCCTACAAACTCCCGAACAAAACCTTAAGATCCCCACAACTTAGCCGTTATGGCTCTACAATATCTAATACGGTAGGAGAAATCAATGAACCATTATCAAGTATAATTTCTTATCTATTCAGGTAGATCCGAAATGTCTAAACGAAGGTTGTTATATGTATCTAATATCATTGCACTTGTAGGAGTAGGTAGTGCACTAACAATAATGGCGTATAACCGAATCACATTGACAGAGATATATGTATAGTGACATCTATAAAAATATGGAGAAGAAAGTGAGATCCCGTTAGACGTAACCCTTTATTTATCCATAGATTATCTACAGCTGTAGAGTATTAATAAAAAATTAAGAATGACACTGTTAGAAGATATGATAAGTAACAGAATAAGGACACAATTTTCATGCCCCTACAATCTAGTCCCTGTATTTATACATATTTTGTTTTTGGTCCCGCCATTGAGTATCAATCTTTATATTTCTATAACTTTTCAATTTCCAAAATCTTAATATTATGAAATTATAGGAATTTATACCAAAAAGTAAAAATGAAAATTAACTCGACCTAAACCACAAATGAAAATTAAATTTTAATTTAAATTATTAATATAAGTTATCAATTTAAAAAGAAAAACAGGGACGAAAACTCAGGTTAACTTTACAAGATTGCACATAAAACCGAAAGCGGCAATATTAAACCTGCAACTGCACATAAAAATGTCAGAATTAAAAGGTCAATTAAATTGGTGATGTTAGTGTTTTCAGAATAAGTAATCATTGATAAATCGAAAAAGTAATATTATACTCACTATACTATGTTTGAGTGGCATGTTCGTGGTCTTCCATCTTTTGGACGTATCCCACAGTTGTGAGGAACACCAGCATGCAAACGCAGCTAGTTATGCACTTCAAATCCTTGTCAATTCTGAGACCTTTGATAATGAAACCCCACCTTGCATGTACCTTTCTAACTCTCTCTGTATGTATATATATGCCAAACATCTTTTATTGTTTCCCATTCAGCCATAGGGAGATGAATTGGATCCTTTCGACTATGGATGGCATAAATAAGCTGACAATCCAGCTCGAAAAAAATTAAATCAACTTGCGGGGTAAATGCATCGTATCACAGGTTATTTTTTGTATTTTTTTTATTAAAAAATATAAAAAAATAATAAGGAGGTCAAATTTGTTCAAAGAAAATAGAATTATTTTTTATATAATTTTATGTTTAGCAATTTTAATTATCTTATATTTTTTTTTAAGCTTTAATATTTTTTTTTTATCTTATTTCAATTATCATGTTTTTTTATTTTTTTAGGTTATTTTTTCTCTCATTTTCCTAACCCGTCTCGGTTGAGATTAGGTTTTCTGACTCATTTTTTTTTTTTAGCAATCATAATCTGACTCATTTTTTTTTTTCGGGTTGTAAACAGTGTGGCCCATTTTGCTATCTATACTTTGGCCCACAGAAAAAAGGAAAAAAAAAAATAAACTAAACGAAAGTTAATTGGCTACTGGATTCAATTTAGTTTAAGTACGATAAGACAGTAAAAAATGAGATATATATTGACCGATAATGCATCTCAGAACGGAGCGGAAAAAAATTATAAATATGGTGAAAGGTTTTTAAGAAAGAGAAGGAGCAAGATAAAGAGAAAAAGGAGAGCCATTTTTCCTTTCAATTTTTCTTTCTCTTTTTTTTTAACCTATTTATTTATGTATTTTTCTTTTTCTTTTTTTCTCTATATGCCTTTCTATTTTATTTTATTTTTTATTATTAATTATTATTATTTTTCTTTGTCCTTCTATCTACCTTTATTTTTATTTTATTTTTATTTATTTCCCTTTTAATTATGTACTGTTATATATATATATATATATATATATATATATATATATGATTATACTTACTAACTATTTTTCTTAATACTTCTTACTACTAAATCTTAACCGTTGATTTCCGTCAATGTAACGATTATAATTTATTGGAAATTAATAATTAATTAATAAATATGACCCAATAAATTATAACCGTTAGATTGGCGGAAATCAACAGTTAAGATTTAGTAGTAAGAAATAGTAAGAAAAATAGGTAGAAAGTATAACCTCTCCCACATATATATATATATATATAGTGAGTGTACAGTGACTGGATGTAAAAATCGGTCCAGTGCACTATGTTCTCCCGCGAGAACACAGTTATAGCAAAATTATAACTATGTTCTCCCGGGAGAACGCCTAAAGAACACCATTGTAATATTTTTGCACTATGTTCTCGCGGAAGAACATAGTTAAAATCCACTCACTGGACAGTCCAGTGACTGAATTTTCAATTTTTCGCACACACACACATATATATATATGGGTTTATCATCTATTATTTAACATGACCACAAAAAATTTCCTACACACACAACATTTTGTGGGGCCCGCAACAAAAAAAAAATATTTGGCACGCAAAACGAATCTCTCTAACATAACACAATCACTTTTCCTACAACATAACTCTTATAAAACCCTATATATATATATATATATATATATATATATATATATATATATATATATATATATATATATATATATTATTTTTAACATTTCTTTTTCCTAATCTTTTAGTATCTTTCGTTTTGATTCATTTAGCACGGGGCTTAGTGTTGATATTGATGTTCTTTGGAATGCACTTATGGCTTCTCCTATGCTCTTCTTCTTCTTCTTACTTGGATGATATCAGAGTTGAAATTGATCTTCCTACAATAGATGTTAAATTTGAGCACTTGAACATCGAAGCAGCAGACGCTCAAGTTGGAAGCAGAGCTTTGCCTACCTTCGCTAACTTCATGGTTAATATAGTGGATGTAAGTGGTAACAACTTTCCTAAATAGTAGAACTTGCTATGTGATCTTATTGAATGAGATTCTAACTTACCAATTTGGTTTCATTATTTTTTGGGAAAACCTTACCAATACTGTCTTATTTTCTTCGGAATCACTTATGTTTTTTTTCTTATCACATGTGCCTGGTTTGTAAAAGAATATGTTTTTTTTATTATATATGCCCCTATATGGTTTCTTATTTTTTACAAAGTACAGGGGCATATGTGGAATAAATCTTTGGTACTACTGCTGTACCAAAGATTTAGTGCATCCCACCAATGAAAATATTACATGTCAGCTAATTTTATTTTTTTCCTGTCAAATTTTTTCTCTCTCTTATGATGTGTATTGCTCTCATTGATAAAAATTAAGTTTTGATTATGTGTAATACGTTTAGTATTATGCAGACTTGCTGGCAGAATTGTCCAGAAGAGAAAAAGAGGCAAATATCAAGCCTGATCTGGATATTGATATCTACATGAAGGTAACATAAACTCGACCATTGTGTAAAGTAGAAAACTCAATAACAATAAATAGTCTTAATTCAAAACCTTAAATCAATAAATCTATGGATCTTTTTATCCTACAAATCCTTACTTAGTCCTATCCTAACCAATATGAGACTTTATCACTCATTATTTGGATTTCTTACCATATTCCCTTCATGTCTGAGATCTAACACTAGTATGCTCCACCTTAAAATGGAACCATCTTTGAATAATCTTGGGGTTCTCAACCAAGAGTGGCCATGTCTTGTCTTAACAATATGGGTTTGTCAAGAACAAAGCTGAACACCAATCATTATCTCCAAATACACAACTCAACCTAACCACTTGTTAGGTTACAAAGGGGAGCCCAAAATTGTGAAGACCTCTAAACCGTTCACTTCTAACAATCTCCCCACCTGAGACTCGACATTAGTATGCTCCCTTTCAAGCAAAAGGAGACAAACCACTAGCTTTAATACCACTTGTTAGATTAGAAGGGTATGATATGATATGGGACTGATAAACCTATATCATGTCATGAGTTTGATGAGTACTTGATTAGCAATTTGATAAGATTATTGTCTTATTTTATCCTATTGTCTCATTTTATCCTATCCAATACATGATTTCTTATCATATGGGGGAGCTGTATTAGGATTTAACAGGATATTATATTAATATTGGATACTCAGTATATCCTCAGGCTACCCAATATATTCTCACACTACCCAATATATTTGTATTTATTGCATTATATCTTGTTTTTTGTTTTTCTTTTCTCCTTTTACATAATCTTATCATATTGCTAATCAGGTGCTCATCAAATACCGGAAATGATATGGGCTTATCAGCCACATATCATATCCTATCCTTATCAGCCACATATTAGATCCTACGTTTATCCTATTATTTCCACGAAACAAGCCTTGAGATAATAGGTGAAGGCTGTGTATATTTTTGTAACACCTCCTTACACATTTTTTAAGGGCAACAGTGGAAGATTTTTTGAGACATTACTTTGGTTTCAAGCATGATTTTCTGGGAATGGTTGCAGCTGTGATTGTTGCATTGGTCTTTGCCATATCAGTGAAGAAGTTTAATTTCCAACGGCGTTAAGAACAGCGTTCAAATTTTTGTTACAGAATACTCCGCTTAATATTTTTTAAGAAAGGATCCACATTATGTACCAATTAAGTGTATCATAGTACACTTCTGAAACATATATCCGACGTATTTATTGTTTGGAATTCACTAACTTTTTAAAATAAGTATTTTGTTGTTTACTAAAAAAATAAAAAAAATAATAAAATAAGTATTTTGTTTGTTAAATTAGTTCCTGACTCAATATTTAATTATCAGGGATTTTTTTTTTTTGGTTACAGAAAGGGGCAATGCCCCCACAAAACAAAAGAACAGCAAACAAGAAGGAAAGAAAAAAAAGAACAAGAAACAGCAGAAAACAAAACATCAAACACTAGCAGAAAGCCAGGAACAAGCATCATCCTGTATTTCTCCTAGCAGCCACCTTATTCGGACCCGGATCCAAAAGATCAGCAGCAAGAAGATTTAACAGATCGCTGTGAGGGGAGGAGATTGATTTGAGCCCAAAGGAATCATCCAAAGCCTTCTTCGCAATCCAATCCGCACAGGTGTTGCTACTCCTAGGAATTTTATTCAATAAGACAGTCCACTCTTCCATTAAAAAGACTCGAATCTTAGCTACCAATGGCAGCTTTCGAGTATCATTACCATGATTGGTAAGAAGGCAAAACGCTTGAGAAGAATCAGTTTCCAACACTAGTTTCCTCCAGCCATGCTTCCAGGCGAAATCAAGTCCATAAAGGAGAGCCCAAAGTTCAGCATGCAGAGGAATGCAAGAGCCAATGAAGACTGAGAAACCGCCACACCATAATCAATTCCCATCCCTCAAGAGACCACCACAAGCTGCCTGATTTACCTTGCACAGCCCGATTACCTTGCATCTTAAAATATATTTCAGGAATTTATATGACCATTAAGAATTAATATTAATATAATTTTGACATTTATATATATATTTTAAATTTAACTTGACCATTTATTCGTAAAGTTTTTGAAGTTGTGTTCACATTATTCATAATTAATTTTGCCATTTTTTTTTTATAAACTGAGTGGGGAGAAAAACAACCCCACAACAAACCAAGACTAAATAATCTGGTTATGTTTACCTACAAGAGCTAAGTCAGTAAAAAAAAAAAAAAAACATAGTAACACCAGAAATCATCTTGATTTGGATTATCCAAAAAGTTCCTTTCATAGACATGTGAATGTTCTTTCGGACGTTACTATGCTCCCTTTCGAGGAAAGCCTTTTCGACTAGTTATAGACAAAATACTTAACTCGCCACTGGATAAATATTTAACTAAGAGGAAAGTGTTTATCTTTATAAATAACATAATTTACATTCTTTTACTCTCATAAAAAGGTAGGACCCACATTTTTATTTTATTTTTATCAACTTTCTCTCATTTTTTATCTATCTCTTTCTCTCTCTTAAAATGATACAATTTTACATCCTTTAAAATGACACATACTTTTACCTTTAAATAACTCATAAAGGTCAACTTGTTTTTCATACTATCTCTCGACCTAAAAAGCTTAGTATTGGATTATGTGTTTATTTCAATATTGTTAAACTCGACTCATTTATTGAACTGGTCGAAGTACTGAGTTAGTGGATCACTAGATCAATCGGTGGATCACTGGTTGAACCGTATGACCCGATAAATATATATAAATTTATAATGAGATAGGATCATTTGACATTAGTGAAATTTAACACCTCATCTGATAGTCGTTGGATCAATGACTCTGATTTGCAAGCATGTGACACTACTGATCTTTTTTTATCTAACGGCTATGAGAATAAGTGTCAAATTTGAAATTTGACACTAATGTCAAACGATCCTACCTCATTTATAATTTATATTAAAAAGTTTAAATATATTAAAATACTTATAAAAATAATTTCAATTTCAAACTTTTTTTTATAAATAAATATTCTAACTTTATTAATAATGAATGTTACATTTGGTATTCCAAAAGAAAAAATATCACATTTCAAAAGCAATTGAATATAATAAACTTTTCAAAATTTTGTAGCTTTGTAAAATGTCGTTCCATTTGACAATTAACTATTCCTTTCACTAGGTTCGGTTGAGTGTGGGTAATAGCTAGGACTCTTTATATAGTCATTCCACCAAACTAATCCTTTCACTTTATCAATGCAATAAAATAAATGCAATTTGTAAATTTCATTTTCCAATACAATATAATAAATGCAAAGTATAAAAGCATTTCTATTTTTTGAAAACAGCTATTGTCTCCTTTTCTTTTTTATTTTTTGAAAATAGCTATCATCTCTTTATCTGCTACTTTTTCTTTGCCATAGTTGCCACAATGGCTATCGTCTCTCTTTCTTTATGTTTTGAAAGTAGTTGTCGTCTCTTTATGTGCTGCTACTTCTTCTTCTTAGTGTGTTTATCGCATCTGCCACCTCTGCACCAACCAGATCTCTGGCTAGACATCTGTACCACCGTGTGGTCTTCCCTGGTGGATCCCATTGTCGGCCAAGTCATCCCCACCATCTCCGGCGGCCACCGTTCCATTTTTTTCGACGTTTTTCCTTCCCTTATGTTGTTTATTTTTGACTCGGCGAATCACCAATTTTAGTAAAACCGACCGGTTTCTTTCGGTTCACACCGGGTCACACCGATTTGTTTGCATGTCCGATCCAGTGTTTTAAAACCTCACCTCGCCCCCGGTTGACCGGGTCAACCCTGACTCCTCCCCTATGAGGGTTGGGGTCACAAGTTGGACCATACATGCATATCGACTTCTCCGACCCCCAAAACTCGGCCGGGTTTCAGTGACTCCCGGGTCAAATGGGTCAAAGGGGGTCACTGCATGTTTTTTTTTAATCCATGAAACAACATTGTTTTATTAAAAAAAATAAAATAAAAATGCTTGCAAACCTAAATCTAATCGTTCTCTTCTCTCCCAGCAACCTAGACGTCTTCATTCTTCACTTCGCTGCTGTGAATCGTCTATAAAAGGTAAGAATTTTACCCATTCAAATAAAATCCTTACGATCGTCGATGGAAAACAAAAACTCATTTTTACTTCCTTTAAAATTTTCTTTGTCAGGGACCTTCTCGAAAGATGTAGAACCGGATGTGACCCCATTAGAATATAAGTTTTGTACTTTGGTATCTTAATACTTTAATTAGGTTGTGTAATATTGATTTGTGATTGTAATTGGTGAATTATGTTAAGTATATTTTGAATCTTTGATGATTGGATGATTTGTTTTTTAATATTTTCATATAGGATGTATATATTTATATTTTTTAAATATATAAAATCGGGTTAGCGCAGTGACCCCGTGACTCACCGGTTGAACCCGTGATCCCGTGATCCCTGACCTCGACCGGGTCGATGGCCGAGCCGGATTTTTAAACACTGGTTCGATCTATTAATCTATTAGGACCGGTCACATGATCGATTTACCGGTTTCTGATTTGACCCGGCCAGTCCGGTCTGGTGTTTATAACACTGGTTTATCTACTTTTATATATATATATATATATATATATATATATATATATATATATATATATATGGGTCAGGATCATTTTACACTAGTGTAAGTTACACTCTCAATCTTGTCCACTGATCTCACTTATATTTAAGGACTCAAATCTTTTAGTAATGTGAGCCATTGGATACAAGTGGATCAATGGTCAAGATTGAGTGTAAGACTTCTAACTCTTACACCGGTGTAAGAATATCCTGCCCCTATATATATATATATATAGTTTTCATTTAGCCAATTAACAACTAATATGGAATTTCATCATATTTGACAATCCCAACATTTGAAATCCCCACAACTCAACCATTATGGCACTATAATATCCAATATGGTAGGAAAAACCAATCAACCATTATCCACTATAATTTTTAAGGGTTTAATGTCTCTTATATCCTAGAAGATAAAATTATTTCCTACACATATATAAAAATAGGATTCACTTTTTCTGCAGTTACTGCAGATAAAATTATTTGGAGTAAGCCTAATACAACTTCATTTTGAGACAGAAATCATGTTGCTTTTGTAATTTTAATTTATTTCAGGGTTATAATAGTTTTTATATTTATAATTTTTTAAGATTTCAATACCAAAACAACGTCGTTTTGAGAATAAATACATATAAACTATCTACTATAACTGCATAAACATTTTTCCAATAAAAATATACAAAACTCATTTCATTCTTTCTTCTTTATTTCATGAGACATTAAATCTAATTTGTAATAACTCTTGCATAGGAGGCCAATCTTGAATATTCCCTCTCCATCTGTATTGACTTTTTTTTATTTAAGGACCAATCATAAGCATCCACATATATTCCCTAGTGGCTATTGTCTGCTGCATAAATTTCCTCCCCTTGAATAAACAGAATAAGGTTGAATAAGGTTGTGTTCAAAAGAAAAAGGACACATGCAATTTCATGCCGTTATAATCTTGTCTTTTTTAAAAAAAATATATAAAAATCGTTTTTCTCTCCAACTGAATTGTACCTTATTATTTAAAAATTTGAGAAGATATATACCACTTTAAATATAAGACTTTATTTCTCTCATGTTATAGGAGAGATATTATCTTATATTGTGAGATAAATTAAGTGGGATCCACCAATTTTTTAAAAAGAAAAAAGAAAAAAAAGGACACATCTTTTTATGTGAGTATGACATGAAAGATATATCTTATGTAACATAAAAGTATAATTTCCCTTAATGCAAATATATGGTACAAGAATTTATCTAATGTTTTAATTAAAATAATAATATATTAATTGTTAATTGAATTTTTTATACATACATGTTAATTGATTTAAAATATATTATCACTTAATAATTTCTTTGAGGGTGAGTGTGAAGAAGATATTTACGGATATAAATAATCATTAAACGAATGTCATTTTTTTTCAGTTTTTAATTTATTTTTTAGGCTCATTTAGTAAAAATATATTGCTAAATAATAAAGAAATACAAATTTTCATTAAATAAGTGCAAAAAATTAAACAAGAAAATGTATTTTAAGATGGTCGAATTATAATTTCTGTCCCATTTGTTAAATACTTATCTACCAAATAATTCTCATGGATATACACAAAGCCATCATTTTTATCATTTATATTATATTCCTTTCATGGAAAAAGCAATTTTAAAAATGATATTGTTATTAAACTAAACGAGTAAGGTTTATCTAATTTTAATTTAATCTATGAGCTTAAAGTAGATTTTAGACCTTATAATTTGCACTAAATTGAATTTTGGTCCCCATAATTTTTTGTGGTGTTTTAGTCCCCATAATTTAATCGGTCATAAGATCGATTTACCGGTTTCTGGTTTGACCCAACCGATCCGGTCTGGTGTTTATAACACTGGTTTATCTACTTATATATATATATATATATATATAATTTTCATTTAGCCAATTAACAACTAATATGGAATTTCATCATATTTGAATATCCCAACATTTGAAATCCCCACAACTCAATCATTATGGCACTATAATATTCAACATGGTAGGAAAAACCAATCAGCCATTATCCAATATAATTTTTAAGGGTTTAATGTCTCTTATATCCTAGAAGATAAAATTATTTCATACACATATATAAAAATAGGATTCACTTTTTCTGCAGTTACTACAGATAAAATTATCTGGAGTAAGTCCAATACAACGTCATTTTGAGACAAAAATCATGTTATTTTTGTAATTTTAATTTATTTCAGGTTATAATAATATTTATATTTATAATTTTTTAAGATTTCAATACCAAAATAACGTCGTTTTGAGAATAAATGCAAATAAATTATATACTACCGCATAAATATTTTTTCCATAAAAATATACAAAACTCATTCTTTCTTCTTTCTTCTTTATTTCCTGAGACATTAAATCTAATTTGTAATAACTCTTGCATAGGAGGCCAACCTTGAATATTCCCTCTCTATCTGTATTGACTTTTTTTTTTTTATTTAAGGACCAATCATAAGCATCCACATATATCCCCTAGTGGCTATTGTCTGCTGCATAAATTTCCTCCCCTTGAATAAACAGAATAAGGTTGAATAAGGTTGTGTTCAAAAGAAAAAGGACACATGCAATTTCATGCCGTTATAATCTTGTCTTTTTTAAAAAAATATATAAAAATCGTTTTTCTCTGCAACCGAATTGTACCTTATTATTTAAAAATTTGAGAAGATATATACCACTTTAAACGTAATGCAAATATATGGTACAAGAGGATACCTCCAGATTATATATATAAAAAAAAATGGTACAAGAATTTATCTAATGTTTTAATTAAAATAATAATATATTAATTGTTAATTGGTTTTTTTTGTACATACTTGTTAATTGATTTAAAATATATTATCACTTAATAATTTCTTTGAGGGTGAGTGTGAAGAAGATATTTACGGATATAAATAATCATTAAACGAATGTCATTTTTTTTTCATTTATTTTTTAGGCTCATTTAGTAAAAATATATTGCTAAATAATAAAGAAATACAAGTTTTCATTAAATTAGTGCAAAAAATTAAACAAGAAAATGTATTTTGCGTTGGTCGAATTATAATATCTGTCCCATTTGTTAAATACTTATCTACCAAATAATTCTCATGGATGTACACAAAGCCATCATTTTTATCATTTATATTGTATTCCTTTCATGGAAAAAGCAATTTTAAAAATGATATTGTTATTAAACTAAACGAGTAAGGTTTATCTAATTTTAATTTAATCTATGAGCATAAAGTAGATTTTAGACCTTATAATTTTCACTAAATTGAATTTTGGTCCCCATAATTTTTTGTGGTGTTTTAGTCCCCATATTTTTACATATTTTGTTTTTGTCCCACCATTGAGCATCAATCTTTATATTTTTTAGTTATTTAAGTTCTAGTTTTTATAGTTTCTACAACGTTTTTCAAGGTCCAAAACCCTAATAACATGAAATTACAGGGACTTATACCAAAAATAAAATAAAATAACTCTACTAAAACCGCAAATGGAGAAACACTATAAGATCAAAATTTATCTTAAATTTTGATTTAAATTATATTATAATTGATTTGAGCTCATCCCGCATAGAATTACATACTTAACTAGTGAAAGACTCGTTAGGCTTGAAGATTATTGCTTCCTAGAAAGAAAATGCCATCATCTCGCATATCTTAACAATTGCGCAACCTTAAACACACGAGTCAATTGTTCAATTAATTGCAGCCACGCGATATTAACGGCTCAAAGCATCACTACCTCTCTTATGACCACATGCTAGCAGATTTTCAATATATTTGATGTACCAAACTCGATACACTCTTTTATTAAAATGAATAATTTTTTTTTTTATTTCAACCTTTGCTTTTTTTATATTTCTCTATATGTTACTTTAAATTTTATCTATTTAATAAATGAGTATAGAGAATTTGATATATTTATACTATTAAAAAAATATTCCATGCACGAAAGCTCACCTGACATAATCATTACTGCCCACCAAGAATGAATGCCACCTAAGCAAGGTGTCATTAATTTTTTAATTTTTTTTGGTGGAGTGTATAGGTCATTAATTTATTACTTTGACAGTGTGCTTTTCATGAAAAGTAGCATGCATATGAAAGACTTTCAAAAAGTATTAGTTTATGATTATGTATTAAAAGTTTGCAAGATTGATACATATGACTGGACTTAGTCTTACTTGTGACGGACCAGTGCTATTCCCATAATTTTTTTTTTTTTTTGGAAACAACTATTAGGAATAAATTTTTGGTACTACTACTGTACTAAAATTCAGTGCATCTCATCAATGAGAGTAATACACATCAGAGAAGAGAAAAAAATTTACAGAAAAAATAAAATAAAATTAACTTACATGTAATATTTTTGTTGATGGAATACACCGAATCTTTGATACATCAGAATTAGCAAAGATTTATTCAGCTATTACCATGCAGTACAGATCACAGTTTTCAATTCAAGTAATGACAGAAGAAGAATACAATATTTTCTAAGATTTTTCTGGAAAATAATTTATTGATATTTATTTGCCCGTTAAAATAAAATGTTTACCCAACACGCGCCCAAGTCAAAGTTCACATTGTGAATAGCACTGCATATCCACGGCAGGAATGTTATGGAAAAGGATGGATAGTTTGGATAAGCAATAAAACTGTAATTAATAGGTATGCTCGCATGATAATTTAGCAATTTGTGACTCGATCTAAATAAAAAGGTTATAATTTAAATAAAAGTAATATATTAATCCTTGAGAGATATAATATTTCTTGTGCCTTTACTATAACTTTTTTCCAACTCAAATTTTACAAGTTTTAATATATATAGGTGTATGTACATCTTTTACACGTTTCAATTTTGGACACTGCAAAGAAATTAAATCTATGCAAACTGTAAAACATTTGAAATTTTAGTTGAAAATTGCAAATGTAAATGGGCCAGAAAATATTTTTCAAAATCAAATTATTGATATACTAATTTTTTTAGTTTTTTAATTACACTTAAGTTCTTAAAAATAATTCCTTAAAAAAATGAGATTATTGTTTTTTATGTTATAAGAAATAAATTTATCTTCTATACACATAAAAGTATATGGGGCTTAAGTATAAATGGGGTTGGGCTAGATTATGTTTTGACTTGAATACGCCAAGCCTGTGTAACATAATTTAGGTTTGACCTGGTTTGTTAACCTTGTATAGATCCAAATTATAAGTCTAGTTTGACCTATATTTAAAAAATAAAAGTCTTAGACTAGGACTTTTGACCTATTAAACATTCAATAATTAAAATAATATTACTTTATTATTTAAAATTATTAAGACAATAATTTTATCTAAAATAAATAATATGATATAGGCCAGCCTATAGGCTTATAAGCCCAATGTGTAAAAGAAAGTTTATGACTAATTTTTTAAATAGACTTCTTTAAAAGTATGAGCATGTTCTATTTGATTATATGCGATAGGCCAAGTCTGGCTTGAGATAGGCTAGGCCATAGGCTGCCCGACCCATTTACACCCCTAGTAGGGGCTATGTTTTCTTTTTCTCTCTTCTCTTTACATGGGCCTCACATATTTTTCTATATGTGTTAAAGAAAAATTATCTTCTATAACATAAGAAAGATTAATCCATAAAAAAATTGTCTATTATAAAAAGTTTATGTAGGGAATGTTTTTAGTTTTTAAAAATAAAAGTGTTATCAAATAATAATTATTAAATCTTATGTTAAGACATGTAGTAAACTAGTAATAATAGTAGACGTTCATTAGGTAGATACACTATTGGGGTTATCAAATATCAATCTAAATTATGGGATTGAAATTAAAAAAAAAAAAACTTTAGGCAAATGGTCATTTGGCTTTCCAAAAATCAAATCTAATATCGTTAACTATATCAAATCAAATGTAATCAAAAGTGATCAAATCAATAGCCGGAACATTAATGTGTATTTGATTTTTTATTTTTAAAATTATTTTGTAGAATAATTAATGAAATATGTGTTTTTAATATATATTTTTAATTTGAAAATTAAAGTTCATAACAATACAAAAACAACTCAGATATATTCTCTAAATTTGATTCTAAAAACAAAAAACAGTTAGAATTTAATTTATTTATTTTTAACAAAACAAGCCTTATGAAACGATTTTTTTTTTTCAAAATCTAAAAACTATTTTTTGAAACAGATATCAAATAACCCTTATTTTCTTCCACTTTCTTTTGCTATCATCCTATGAGTTTCCAATTATACATTATATAATAAAAAATTTCCACATGAAAAGTTGCAAACTAAGATCCATCTCCTTTTTCTCGGTATATACCCCTAGTTGAATTATAAAAAAAGAAGACAATTTGGTTTGAAATTTGATTCACTGTTGGATGATTTAGATCCACCAATTACTACTATATATTCATTTAATATACAGTGAACTATGAGGTAATTTTACTATTAGTTAACTATATGACGCTGATCGACTATGAACTAATCCAAGTGTCATCATATTCCCATTAATATTTGATCCCTTGAATACTTATTGACTTAAGAATTAGAGCGCCTTATAGGACCTTTTCCCAATGTTGAGCAAAAATGACTAAAAATATCACAAGAAAGGGGTGTGGTTAACTTTTTTTTTTTCTTTCAAAAAATCTTATTTTTCAAGCCCTTTTTTCTCTCTGAAAATGTGGTAGAAAAGAAATCAAACCCTTACCAACCTAAAAACATATTCAAATAAGAGCGAATAACATCACAAACATGAAATCAATAGCAAAATTAAAATGATAAGGATAAGGAAGATCAAGCACCAAGATTCATCATGGTTTACTCTTAAGCCATCACAGGGCTACATTCAGACTGAGGTAGTTGATCCACTAAGTTCAGAATTTCCAACTAGTGTCTGAGAAACCGATGTACAATTTAAATTTCACAAGATCTTTGATCAACCTTGATCAAATTCAACTTATACACCTATAGGATCTCGATCTCCAATTGATCAAAATGAATTTACAACAGGCAAATCAAAACAAATGTAGAACAACCTCTCTACGTTCACAATTACAAAATAAATCAAAGAAAAAAGATGAATAGAAGAAAAATATCGAGCTTTTCTCTTAAGATATGCAAAATAAACTTAAATGAGGGTTAATTCTTGAATTTTCAGTTTTTTTTTTTTTTTTTTTTTTTTTTTTTGCATTTTTCTCTCTTAATTCCTATTTAGAAACCCTAATCATATGTTTATATAGGGTCTTATATGAAGATTATAGTCGTTGGACTCTTAATTTCGAATTTTAAGTTTATAACAAACTCATATCCATATATGCATCGGACTCGTATCCGGATATATAACAAGACACATCCCAATAATCGTATTCGGATATGTGAGAATCCGTCTCCGGATATATCAATTACAACAACCCTAAATCATGAAATTCCCGATCCAATTCAGTATTAAATGAATTATAATCATTTCTAACATATGAATGAATATTTTTAACATCAATCTAACAACTTTCCATGCGTGTATGACTTTGTATGCATGAATTAAGTATGTATATTCCTAATATGTGAGTATATGACTTATGATGCATTCATTTGTAAATATAGCTCAATATACTCATTTTCTAAGTTTCTATAACCCCTAAACAAAACATTTAACAATGCAAGTCTCTGTCTTTAGTATTCTTCATTGATCTTCAAGTCTTGAACTTTGTAGAGCCTTGTTTGATATGAAAACTTTGACTTTAAGATTAACTTTGGCTTTTTGATTAGTCTCTTCACTTTTGCATATTATCTTATTTTTCTAACACTATTTTATTGCACTATCTTTCATGTTGTGCAATTATATTGATCTGTTAAGTGCTTTATTATTATCAAAACTCAAAGTGCTTAACCTTATTTAATCTTAGGGTTCAACCCCCAATCTCCTCAAACTGTTAAAAAAATCTCGCGAAGACTCTCACTGGAACCATATGTGATCCAACCACGGATCAGTAGCCAACTTTACCATAGGTCGTGTAGTGCTTAAACTACATTAAATCGGTTTTTGAAAAATAACTGTCTTAGGTACAAAAGTTCACGTTGAATACATGCACTAACGAGGTGCTGCCGCATGTCGTTCTATTATTTTTTATTTATTTCACTACTACATCATTCTTGTCCCAAACAATTCAATGAAAAGTCATCTTACCGAACTATGGCACGCCCAATATTAAAACTGCATCAGCACATACAAATGTCTATCCATTTTTACCAAAAAAAAAAGGAAAAAAAAAAAGGTCAACTAAACCGTTGGTGTTGTTGTTTTCAGAAGACATAATCAATGATATCACCCATCCCTTATATTTGTCGAAAAACTTATATTAAATACTCACTTATACTATTACTCTAAGTAAGAGAAAAACTATACTATGTTTGAGTGGCATGTTCATGGCCATCTTTTGCACATATACCACCCACATTTGTGAGGAACATCAGCAGCATGCGCAGATACGTGACGTACTTCAAATCCTCGCCAATTCTGAAACCATTAATTAAATTAAAATTAAAGTCCCTCGTGCATGTATCTTCGTAGAAGTAGGATCCTTTGATGCCAATGTTAAATTTGAAATTTGACATCTCGTCTGAGAGTAGTTAAATCAAAAACATCAATGGTGTCACGTGCTTACAAGTCAGAGCCATTGATTTTTTTTAATCTAATAACTCTGATAATGTGTCAAATTTCAAATTTGACACTGGTGTCAAAACATCTTACCTCATGTTCCTAACTCTCTGTCTCTGTATATATATATGACAACATCTTTTATTGTTTCTCATTCAGCCAATGGCTAATGAATTGTATCCTTCCGACCACAGAAAGCATGAACAAAAGAAATAACATGAACAAAAGAAATAAACTACGAGAAAGTTAATTGGCAACTGATTTTCCATACCTTTTTTTTTTTCTTTCTCTCGAGAGATTTGTTGTTGTTTGTGGGAAATAGTTACTGGGTTCAATTCAGTTTTAGCTGGGGCTGCATAAAAATTAAAACTTTTATTTTTGGGTAGCATGGATAGTAGGGTTACTTTCAGGATTGAAAGTCCATCAATTTGGAGGAATAGTGATGCGGAAGAGATCTTCTCAAACTCTTTCCAACAAGAGGATGATGAAGAAGCTCTCCAATGGGCTTCCATTCAGAGACTTCCTTCGATTACACGTTTGAGGAAAGGATTGTTTACTTCATCTAGATCAGGGGAAACCACTGAGATCGATATACAGAAACTTGGGTTGGAAGAAAGGAGAGATTTGCTTGAAAGATTGGTCAGAATTGCCCAAGAGGACAATGAGAGGTTTTTGCTCAAACTCAAGGATCGAATTGATAGGTGAGAATCACACTCTAATTTCTTCTTATTATTCATTTTAGTTGAGCTTCCTTTGGAAGGCTTGCCTCAGCGATAAGCTTGCTTGCCGTGGTGTGTCAGGTCGCGGGTTCGAATCAGTCTCTCTGCAAAAAGCAGGGGAAAGACTGCCTAGATTCCCTTCCCTAGACACTCACGAAGTGGGTATTTGAACTGTGTCGGCCCTTTTTTTCCTTTGGAATGCACTGATGGCTTCTCTTCTTCTTCTTCTTCTTCCTTGGATGATATCAGAGTTGGAATTGATCTTCCAACAATAGAGGTTAGATTTGAGCATTTGAAGATCGAAGCAGAAGCTCAAGTTGGAAGTAGAGCTTTGCCTACCTTTGCTAACTTCATGGTTAATATAGTGGATGTAAGTGGTACCAATTAACTGTCATAAATAGTAGAACTTGCTATATGATCTTATTGAACGAGATTCTAACTTACCAATTTTGTTTCATTTTTTATTTAATTGTTAAAGGGCCTGTTGCACTCTCTTCATATACTTCCAAGTAGAAGACAACATGTGAATATTCTCCAGGATGTTAGTGGAATAATAAAACCTGCCAGGTAGAAAGTTAATTACTCTTCTAATTGATATTTTCTTGGAAGACAAGACCTATGAAGCACAGACTCTGACACGACGTTTTCGATAAGTTCTCGATACAATCATTAATTCATCGATACGATACAATATGTTTATGATATGTTGAAAAAAAAAATCGGAGTATCAGTGCTTCATAGGACAAGACTATAATTATTAGGAACCAATATAACATGTTTCCATTGGCTCCTCTCCAGACTGACATTGCTTTTGGGCCCTCCAAGTTCTGGAAAAACCACACTCCTATTGGCCTTGGCTGGAAAACTTGATCCAAAATTGAAGGTTAGGACATTATTAAAGAGAGAAGATATTTATATTTATTTTATAACAATGTTTTTATGCTTTGGCTCTATTTTTCTGTCTTGAATATCTAGCTAATGTAATATGGTATCTTGATCAGTTCTCTGGAAAGGTGACTTATAATGGTCATGAGATGAATGAGTTTGTACCCCAAAGAACTGCTGCTTATATCAATCAAAATGATTTTCATATTGGAGAAATGACTGTGAGAGAAACCTTGGCCTTTTCAGCAAGAGTCCAAGGTGTTGGGGACCGTTATGGTTAGTCTATAAAAAAGATTTTTGTTTTTATAATTCATTCAATTCAATATTGAAAACACAGGCGGACTAAAATTAATTAAGTTTTGTCTATGTGTAATACTTTTGTCGTTGTGCAGACTTGGTAGAAGAATTGTCCAGAAGAGAAAAAGAAGCAAATATCAAGCCTGATTCAGATATTGATGTTTACATGAAGGTAACACAGAGGCGATTGTTTGTAGAGACATGTGTTCCCAAAACATGGGTGTTAGGTGGTAAGGGGGAGTGGCCTATGGGAGGAGAGAACACTACTAATATATTATTAAGCTACATCAATCACAATAAAATGGTTAATACGTTTTTTACCCAAAATCTAAAAATATTTGGTTTATGGATTCTTTTATTGATATGCTCCCACTTAATTCATTACCAACTAATGAGAGACTTCCTTCACACTTCAATTCCCAACAATATTCTTTTCTTCAAGTAGAAGCATCTCTGAGTACATTAGAGTTATTCGGACATGTTTATGAATCTTCAAGGCATTTAGTTTATGAGTCCCCCTAGTTATACGATCCTCACTTAAAACATTATCAACTAAGGTGAGACTTCCCTTATACTTGATTCTTGAATCCGTAACAAGGAGAGACCTTCATAAATGGGCTAAATAAGAAACACAAACTTAATATCACTTCTTCAGCCAAAAACTTGTAACAATAAGTTTGTGGGCCTTTTCCTCATTTATGCTTCCTACTAATCCATTCATAGTGAATATGGGATCTCACCACTTACCACTTGCACTTGAATTTCTAATTTTCCAATTGTTCAATACTTGGCACCAATATTTTGAAGTTCGAATCGATCATTGACCCGTTCGGGGTAACGGGTTATTAATTCAACCGATAAAATTGAATTTAAATAATACTATATAATATATATAAAATTAAGAGTAATATGACCAACAAGTAGGATTGGTCTCATGGTAACTCTTGTTTGTGTTTGACACCGGTCCAACCCGATTATGGGTCTCTTTACCGATTTTTTTGCCAAATTGTATGCAATTCTGATCCAATGGCAAGCTAGAACCGATGATGGCACCAGGTTACCGAAACCTTAGTCGACCTGATCGGTCCGACCCAAATTTTAAAACATTGTGTAAATGGGTCAAGCCGCCTAATAGAGGCTCACGACCCTGCCTACATCAAGGCAGACTCGGTCTAATATATATAGTTAAATAGAATAGGTTAGGTTTTGGCTTTTAAAAAAGCCTATTTAGGACACGAGCTTTTTTTACATGCCGGGTCTTATAACATATTATTTATTTTAAATAACATAAATAAAAATATTATTTTAATTATTGAATGTCTAATAGAGTTAAACAGGCTAAATGACCTAACTCAAGGGTATTGTTTTTAAATATAAGCTACATCAACCTTATAATTTAAATCTATACAAATCTAAGTAAGAACAAACCAGAACACACCATACCAAAAGTATGTTATATAAAATTTAGAAGAGGGATATTCTAGTTATCAAAATTTTTCACTACATTCCTACTACTATTTAATTACCATTTGATTACATTTTCTCTCTCTTCAATTTTTTTTTTAACATTCTATATCTTTTATCCAATGGTGATGCAATAAATAGCAAATTAGTACCGAGAGTAAATTAGAATATCCTTACTGGTAAAACTAACCTAAGCCAAAGCAAAGCTCCGTCCTGCCTGGCCATTTACACCTCTCTGCTTGCCATGGGAAACAAGTTGCTAACCAACGATCGTAGATTAAAGAGACATCTCACGGATAACAGTATGTGTCCCCGATGCAATGAAAGGATTGAGGATACAACCCATGGTCTTCCTGATTGTAGATGGAGTAGGGAAATCTGGAATTCCTCACATTGTGTCCAGGGGTTGCAGAACCGTGAGAAGAGCTTGAGCTTCATCTGTTGGAAGTATCCTGAGGAAGGTTGGGGGTGCAATGGGACACCAGGTGGCGGATAAACTTGCGGCGATTGGTAGTTCTTACCCTGATTCGGATTTGCATGTTCTGTATAGTCCTCCGAATCTTTGTACATCCCTGTTGACTAGGGATTTGATGGGGGTTACTCACCCTAGATTCTGTTTTGCTTGTTAGTTATTTCCATTAGTTTTCAAAAAAAGAAAAAAAAAAAATTTACTAATTTCAAAAAATTTCTTTACTAATTTCTTCTTGCTACTAATTTCAAAAAATTTCACCGAGAAGAAATTTACTAGGAAGAAAAATAAATTAGCTGTAGCTTCAAACAAAGCAGTGACTTTTAATCTCAATTACATCAGCAGTTAGTTATCTTGAAATTACATCTATTTCTTTTCCATACAAACAGAAATGACTGATGATTTTACTCATAATGCTCAGGCTATAGCAACTGAAGGCCAGAAGGCAAATATTATAACAGATTATGCCCTGAGGGTAAAATTTATAGTTTCAAAATCATCTTTATTCATCATGGACTCATTATTATAGTTTATTCTAAAGTATCCAGTTTCTTTGCTACACATTTGCAGATTCTGGGACTAGAGGTCTGCGCTGATACTATTGTAGGAAATGCAATGTTAAGAGGTATATCCGGTGGACAAAGGAAACGTGTTACAACAGGTAAAACAATCATGAATTCAATCTTAAATTGTATCATGTTTAATCATCTCAATAAATTGATTGTACTAAATTATAATTATACAAATACAGGGGAGATGCTGGTTGGACCTGCTAAAGTTCTTTTTATGGATGAAATATCTACTGGTTTGGATAGCTCAACAACGTTTCAAATTGTGAATTCACTTAAGCAATATATCCACATTCTCAACGGAACCGCAGTCATCTCACTCCTGCAGCCAGCACCAGAGACTTACAATCTTTTTGATGACATTATTCTACTCTCTGATAGTCGCATTGTGTACCAAGGTCCCCGCGAAGACGTGCTTGAATTTTTTGAATCAATGGGTTTTAGATGTCCTGAGAGGAAAGGTGTGGCAGACTTTTTGCAAGAAGTAAGTTTCTTTGCATCTCCTCTCGATGATTTGTTTAATCGAGTCACATTGTTTTAAAAGAGGTTTTATATGTAATTAATAACAATATATCTTTGACTTGAAAATTATTATGTTATAGGTGACATCGAGGAAAGATCAAGAGCAGTACTGGATATACTGGGATGAGCCTTATAGATTTGTCACAGCCAAAGAGTTTTCTGAGGCACTTCAGACATTCCATGTTGGAAGAAACCTTGAGGAGGAACTTGCCACTGAATTTGACAAGTCAATGAGCCACCCAGCTGCTTTGACAACCCAAAAGTATGGATTGGGAAAATGGGAATTGTTTAAAGCTTGCTTGTCAAGAGAATATTTACTTACGAAGCGCAATTCATTTGTCTACATCTTCAAAGTTTGTCAAGTAGGTTTGCAAAATGGAAATTTTCATTTCATTGTCTTATCATCTAATGCTATGTGTACATTATTCAAGTCCATTATTGACTGTTTTCACCTCCTTTTAGCTTGCTATAATGGCAATTATTGCCATGACCATTTTCGTCGGGACTCAGAAGCACAGAGATTCAGTAACTCACGGAGAGATATATGCTGGTGCATTGTTCTATGACATTCTCGTGATTTTGTTCAATGGGTTGGCTGAGATAATCATGGTTGTTTCAAGGCTTCCTGTTTTCTACAAGCAAAGGGAAAATCTCTTCTTCCCTCCATGGGCATATGCTCTTGCTGCATGGATCATAAAAATCCCCATAGCTTTTGTGGAAGTCGGTGTTTGGGTATTGCTCACCTACTATTTCATTGGTTTTGATCCAGATGTTGGAAGGTAAAAGAGTTATGTTTCACACATACTCAGCAAACTTGTGAATTGATCCTTTTCCCCTCCCCCCATATCATTTTCCATTTGAATCCAATTGATTAAATAATGATTATGTATTCATCTGTCTACCTATTGCAGATTTTTTAGGCAATTCTTACTTCTTTTTCTAGTAAACCAGATGGCTACTTCATTATTCCGATTTACTGCAGCAGTTGGGAGGGAATTGATAATAGCTCTAACATTAGGAGCGTTTGTATTGGCCATCCTTTTTGCTATGAGTGGTTATGTCCTATCAAAAGGTATCATGGATACAAAACAAAACAATCATAGTCATTTTCCCATTAAGTTCTAGACTAACAGTGCTCCTTTATTTTGTTTTCTTTGTGGTCATAGACAATATAAATAAATTGTGGCTATGGGGCTACTGGTTATCACCTTTGATGCATGGAGAGAATGCCATTGTAAATAATGAGTTCCTTGGTAAGAGCTGGAGACATGTAAGTTTTTTAACTAATCTATATTCTCATTTTCATACATTCCGTAGCATATAAATAATCTGATGTATATATATATTTTCTTATGAAAGGTCCTATCTAACTCAACGAAACCGCTAGGAGTTGAAATTTTGATATCCCGGGGATTCTCCACTCAGTCATATTGGTACTGGATAGGTGTTGGGGTTTTGATTGGATACACATTACTTTTCAATTTTGGCTTTGTCCTTGCTCTCACTTACTTGAATCGTGAGTTCTTCACCTTAAATGTTTAACAAATCAGTGAACATAAGATTATGTACTAATATCACAAAATTGATTATGCAGCAATCGTGAAGCATCGAGCTGTTTTATCAGAGGAATCTCAAAGCAACAAGCAAAATGGTGGTACTAAACAAGGAGCTAATGAGTTGAGTCATGTAATTCATGACTCAAATAGAGGTATTTTATCTGATAGCAACTTAAAATATGAATTAATGTCTAAATGAGTAATAGTTGATTCACTTCACAGAGATAAATGGAGAAAGTGGAAGCACCACTCCTCTCTATTTCCCCACTTTGAAGGAAGCACTTGCTGCAGAGAGAAAGTATCTGAAGAAAAGAGGAATGGTTCTCCCTTTTGAACCACATTCCATCACCTTTGATGAAGTAACATATTCTGTCCAAATGCCAAAGGTAATGTAGAAACAATAAATTGAAAAAAGGTTGTATTCAAAATTTCAAAGAACTAGCTTAGTTAAATTTATTAAATACTTGCACTGAACTTGCAGCAAATGAAGGACCGAAGTGTTCTTGGGGATAAGTTGGTTCTTTTGAAGGGCGTCAGTGGAGCTTTCAGGCCAGGTGTTCTCACAGCTCTAATGGGTGTCACTGGTGCTGGCAAAACAACTCTGATGGATGTACTTGCTGGTAGAAAAACTGGTGGATATATTGGTGGGAACATCACAATCTCTGGGTATCCAAAGAAGCAAGAAACATTTGCAAGGATTTCTGGGTACTGTGAACAAAATGATATCCACTCTCCAAATGTTACTGTGTATGAATCTTTGCTCTATTCAGCATGGCTCCGATTGTCTCCGGACATCAATGCTGAAACTAGGAAGGTTGGTATCTGAATCCCAAGCCTTTGATTGGCTTTCATGTTTACCGTTTTTAGTTTAACATTGGCTGTTAACCAAATTGAACAATTGAGATTCCCATGAAGTAGCCATTTTTAGTTATGTTGCATCCATGTCCAAATGCGGCTTATTCGAATATTCTAGCACTTCCCTTCCCTGGGTTGAGTTGCTGCGACAAATCCATACATATAAGTTTGCAAGTAAATTTTCTCAGTAGCTGAGCACATTAGTGCCAAACTAGTTTTATTTACCATTCATGGTTGGAATTATTGTCATAAAATAAAACAGGAAACAAAAAGATGAATGTGACCAAAAAACACTTGCACATTTTATGAATGTCACTAAGTTTGAAACTGACTAATGGCTGCAGATGTTCATTGAGGAAGTCATGGAACTTGTGGAACTGAATCCACTAAGGCATGCATTAGTTGGATTGCCTGGTGTTAATGGTCTCTCAACAGAGCAATGCAAAAGGTTAACCATAGCCGTTGAACTTGTGGCAAATCCTTCTATAATATTCATGGATGAGCCAACTTCAGGGCTAGATGCAAGAGCAGCTGCTATTGTTATGAGAACAGTTAGGAACACAGTAGACACTGGAAGAACAGTTGTCTGCACCATCCATCAGCCTAGCATTGATATATTTGAATCTTTTGATGAGGTGAAATGAGCAGAATCAAGAAATCTAGTAATTTTAGTTTGTTGTCTTCCATTACCGAATTTCTAATTTTTTGTCACAATGAAATGCAGTTATTGCTATTGAAGCAAGGAGGGGAAGAGATATATGTGGGGCCACTTGGACATCATTCTTCTGATTTAATTAGTTATTTTGAGGTAGAAAATAGAACTGCTATTAAAAAAATAGGGAATACTGAATTCATGTTTTGCTTCAAATCATTATCTTCTGTAAAATTTTCACTCTTGTCACACTTCTATATATCTTGAAGAGAATCGAAGGTGTCAGTAAGATGAAAGATGGCTATAACCCGGCAACATGGATGTTGGAAGTCACAAATTCAGCAAAAGAAATGGAATTGGGGATTGATTTTGCGGAGGTGTACAAAAATTCAAAATTATACAGGTATTTCCAATTGTTTGAAGTCAAATAAAACTATGGAACTTGAAAATAATATGCTAGAAAGCTCTTAATGGTAAAGAGTACAACATTGTTGTTGTAATTTGTTAGTCACAGTATAGAATGTTTGCTAATATAAACTGGTCTTTGACATTTTGTTTCAGGAGAAACAAAACACTTATTAAAGAAGCGAGTACTCCAGATCCTGGTTCAAAAGAACTTTATTTTCCATCACCGTACTCAAGATCCTTTCTAACCCAATGCATGGCTTGCTTATGGAAACAACATTGGTCTTACTGGCGCAATCCTCTATACACTGCCATAAGATTTCTTTTCTCAACCACCGTAGCTTTTATGCTTGGGAGCATGTTTTGGAACCTTGGATCCAAAATGTAAGATCAAACTAGAAACCTAGAAATGTTATTATGGCTTCAGACTCGTGTTGTGTAACTAGTGTTTGAATCTAATTAACAATAATTTTTCACATGAATAATTGCAGTGAAAAGCAACAAGATCTTTTTAATGCTATGGGGTCAATGTATGCTGCTGTTTTCGTTATTGGCATAAAGAATGCTATTTCAGTGCAGCCAGTTGTTGCTGTTGAGAGAACAGTCTATTATAGGGAAAGAGCAGCTGGAATGTATTCAGCTTTGCCATATGCTTTTGCTCAGGCAAGCTATTCCTTATTTCTCAAAACTTGTCTTTTTATCTAATTGTTGTTATATCATCCTAAATCATCTTCTTAATAAAATGATTCCTTTTATTTACTTAATTATTATGTGTGAATAATTTACCTCTGCATTCTTTCTTTCTAATAATGTTCATATTCTCTTGCAGGTTCTAATTGAGCTACCATATGTTTTTGTACAAGCTGTGGTATATGGCATTATAATTTATGGAATGATTGGTTTTGAGTGGACTGTGGCTAAATTTTTTTGGTACATATTCTTCGTGTATTTCACGTTCTTGTTCTTCACCTTGTATGGCATGATGGCAGTGGCCTTGACCCCAAATCAACACATTTCCTTTATAGTCTCATCTGCATTCTATTCAGTATGGAATCTCTTCTCAGGATTTTTAGTAGCAAGACCGGTAAATTTGAACTTCCTTTCATATTTAGTTCACCGATCTAAGAATAAGAAATTTTATTTTCAATCTTAATTTTTAATTAATCTTAACAATTGATAGTTAATTGATTTTATTGTTTCTAATTTATTTTTCCATTTTGTGATGGGGTAACAGAAGATGCCAATATGGTGGAGGTGGTTTAGTTGGGCAAATCCAGTGGCTTGGAGTTTGTATGGATTGGTGGCTTCACAATATGGAGACATAAAGCATAGAATTCAATCCACTGACGGAAGTGTAACAGTGCAAGACTTTGTTAGAAATTACTTTGGTTTCAAGCATGATTTTCTGGGAGTGGTTGCAGTTGGGATTGTTGCATTCTCAGTAGTTTTTGCATTGGTCTTTGCCATATCAGTGAAAAATCTTAATTTCCAAAAACGTTAAGAACAGCGTTCAAATGCTTTGTATAGGATGTTACGCATAATATTTTATAAGAAAATATTACATGCATATGGAGCAGCCTTATATTTATAAATTTTTTGTTTACGGGTTCAACTATTATTTCGGGGAATACACACTCAAATATTTGTAATTGCCGGAATACATAGTTGAGTTTGTAATCAAAAAGTTTGTAAACGTAATATTTTTCATATAATAGATTGTATATATGAGTTTGATATAATTAATGAAACTTTTCTTCTAATATCAAGCTTTATTTATTTTATTTTATTTTATTTTGTAGGAACTTATTTATTATTTACGTAGTTAAAAAAATTCGCTTAGAAATATACTTACTAACAAATAAAGTTTAAAAGTGATTTTAATATCACTTTTTTTTTTTTTTTTGGTGAGAGTTTTAATATCACTTTTGTTAAAGGTGTAAATGGGTTATGCCTTACGGCCTCGCCTATATCATGTCAGACTTAGCTTATTAAATATAGTCAAATAGAACAGGTTTGTATTTTTAAAAACATCTATTTAGAAAAAAAGCCATAGGTTTTATTTTACATTCCAGGCTTATAAGCTCACAATCTAGCTTATATCATATTATTTATTTAAAATAAAATAAATAAAATTATTGTTATAATAATTTTAAATAATAAAGTAATCTTATTTTAATTTTTTAAATTATTGAATGTTGAACATGTTTAAACAAGCTAATAGGCCTAAAACAAGATTTTTATTTTTTAAATATAGGTCAGGCTAAGCCTGAAATATTTTACTTAGGCCTAAGCTATTTATATCAAAGCCTAGCTAGCTTTGTCAATTTGCACCTCTACTTTTGGTCATATGTATTTTGAGATGTATTGTTTGACACTTTTTATATATTTTAATATTTTCATCATAGACTCAAATTAAAAAATTAGGGTAAAAATCAAATACCCTGCGGCATACTCAAATTGTTTGTCCCGTAATTTTTTTTTTATCACTTACTTTATGTGGTTTTTTGTTGTTGTCTAAATTATAATATATTGATGAAAATATGTTAAAGATGTCATTTGTCAAATAATCTAACTTTTTTACTCCATTCTCAATTATTTAAGCTCAATCATGGTGTACCAAGTTGAAGGCCAATCATTATTAACTATTGTGTTTTCAAGAATTCATTACAAAATTTAAAAATATAAATCATAATATATACATGATAGAAGATAAAATTAATAATAAATATATTATTCATGTTTTCTTTAAAATAATTACAACAATCTTACAATGTAATTCAAATATATAATAATGACAAAAAAACATAAACGATTCTCGAGATTCATAATATCTTTCATATAATTTGTCAATATTAATAAAACAAGTGAATTAATATTAAAGCAATTTAAATTAAATAAAAATATATAAAAATGGTAACTATTATATTTTTTTAAAATCATTTAAATAATAATATAATATATTTAAAACAATCTAAATAAATAATTAAAATAAAATCAAAGTCTTGAGTCATGTAAAACCTATTGTTCCTAACTTCCTATGACAATTATTATTATTATTATTATTATTGTTGTTATTATTATTATTATTATTATTATTATTATTATTAATAATGCTTCTTCAAGTATAATATAACTATTTGAAATTCTCTTAAATTTCTTTTTTTCTTGGGTATTAAGTTAATTTATTTTATTCAATATGGTATTTTAATAAAAAAATTAAACACAAAAAGTTTATATGATCAGATTATGTAAAATGTTAAATTCAGAGGATCCATTTTCACGCAACCTACTTAAAATGGATCCTTTCATGTGTTAGTTAATATCATCATGATTCATGTCATAGGTGAAAATTATAATTATATAAAAATGAATCAATGATAATAATAATAATAAAAAATATTAAGATAAATAATTATAAATATTACATTAATTTATCCTTATATAAATAACATTCCCCCACGTAACATAACAGGTCTAACTAATAAATGAGAGGATAGACTCCCAGCAGACTTATTTCGGATACCCCAACATTCCCACCTCTATGTAAACGGCTTTGAACAAAACAAAACAAAAGTCAGAGACAAAACAAAGCACATTGTCAGAATCGTGTCATGGTTGATTTCCGGCATCTAGAGTATACCATGTTGTTTCGGCATATTTTGTCTTGTTTTCATTATATTATTTGGTAAGGGACCTTCCACAACGACGCCGTTCAACCGGATTTTTTTTTTTTTTTAATATTTTGATTGATTCATTACTTCGCGACTAGTCTGATATCTTAGAATTAATGTTTTGAAAAGACGATAACGTGGAGCTATCATTCCAACTGCTCAATTTATACCTACTTAGCTATCATATTTGGTGTTCAACTCGATATTCCAATTTTGTTTTTTGTCAAAATATGAGAACACATGAAACACCGGATCTTTAGACCATGCTCCATGTGTTCGATCTTTTGACAAAGACAAAAAAATAAAAAAGATATTTACCACGAGATAAATTCTACCCCAATTCATACCACGAGGGGTTCACATTATGTTTATCCAAAAGCTGATATTATATTCAACTGAACTATTTTCAGTTGGCATAGTATGTTTGTAGTTACAACCTTTTCTCAACGTATCCTCTTGTTTTTTGGAATATGAATATCACATACGCAGTTATGTTCCACATTTGAAATCCCCGCCAATTCTGTGTCACAGTTGAAAATGAAAGTCCCCTACGTACCTTGCTACCTCTCTATATATATGTGCCAACATCTTCTATTATTTCACGTTCAACCAAAGGGAAAAGAACTGGGTCCTTTCCACCTAAGAAAACAAAGAGCAAAAGAACTAAACTAGGAGAAAGTTAATTGGCAATGGCAACTGATTTTCAATACTTCTTTTTGTTACTGGGTTCAATTCAGTTTTAGCTGGGTTTGCATAATTAAATTTTTTTTTTTTTTGGTCGCATGGAGGGTGGGGGTAGTTTCAGGATTGATAGTTCATCAATTTGGAGGAAGAGTAATGCTGAGATCTTCTCTAACTCTTTCCATCAAGAGGATGATGAAGAAGCTCTCAAATGGGCTGCAATTCAGAAACTTCCTACAGTTAAACGTTTGAGGAAAGGTTTGCTGACTTCATCTGAAGGGAAAACCACAGAAATCGATATACAGAAACTTGGGTTGCAAGAAAGAAGAGCTCTGCTTGAAAGACTTGTGAAAACTGCCGAAGAGGACAATGAGAAGTTTCTGCTGAAGCTCAGGGATCGAACTGATAGGTGAGAATTCCACTCCCATTTCTTCTTCTTCTTCTTCATTTTAATTGAGTTGCCTTTGGATTGCACTGATAGCTTCTCCTCTTCTTCTTCCTTGGATGATATCAGAGTTGGAATTGATCTTCCTACAATAGAGGTTCGATTTGAGCATTTGAACATCGAAGCAGAAGCTCATGTAGGAAGCAGATCTTTGCCTACCTTCACTAACTTCATGGTTAATATAGTGGATGTAAGTGGTACCAACTTTTGTAAATGGAAGAACTTGCTATATGATCTTATTGAAGGAGATTCTAACTTACCAATTTGGTTTCATTTTTTTTTTAAATTTTAAAGGGCCTGTTGAACTCTTTGCATGTACTTCCAAGTAGAAGACAACGTATAAATATTCTCCAGGATGTTAGTGGAATAATAAAGCCTGGCAGGTACCAATGCAAATATTGTTAAATTTATTGATATTTCTTTGGAAGACAAAACCATAATTAGCTAGGACCTTCGGAACCAATGTAACATGTTTCCGTTCGCTCCTCTACAGAATGACACTGCTTTTGGGCCCTCCAAGTTCTGGAAAAACCACACTCTTGTTAGCTTTGTCCGGAAAACTTGATTCAAAATTAAAGGTTAAGAGGACATTAAAGAGAAGATATTTATTTATTATAACGATGTTTTCATGTTTTGGCTCTATTTTTGAATCTTGAATCTCTAGCTAATATAGTGTGGCTTCTTGATCAGCAGCTCTCAGGAAAGGTAACTTATAATGGTCATGGGATGGATTAGTTTGTACCCCAAAGAACTGCTGCTTATGTCAATCAAAATGATCTTCATATTGGAGAAATGACGGTCAGAGAAACCTTGGCCTTTTCAGCAAGAGTCCAAGGAGTTGGGACTTGTTATGGTTAGTCTACAGGAATGCTTTTTCCTTATATCCTAGCTGAAATTTTAGATGAAAATCAAGTTTTGACGATGTGTAATACTTATGTCATTGTGCAGACTTGGTAGAAGAATTGTCCAGAAGAGAAAAAGAGGAAAATATCAAGCCTGATCCAGATATTGATGTCTACATGAAGGTAAAATACAGGCTATTGTTTATCAGAAACATGTTTTTTCCCTATTTTATTTGCACTCCTTACCCTTCATTTTATATTTTTGAATAGCTAGTAGCAGAGAAAAATATGACAGCTAAATAATTGTGATATCATACCTGTTTAATTTTTGAGATTCAGTTATTCTACTTCTTGCTACTAATTTCAAATTAAATTTCTCACCCAGAAGAAATAGTAGGTGATAAATTAGTTGTAACAGTACACAAAGCAGTGACTTTTAATGTCTGTTACATCAGAAGTTAGTTACCTTGAAACTAGTTTATCGTCTATTTCTTTTGCATACAAATAGAAATGATTCATAACTAAGTGGCTGTCCTTTTTGCACATAATGCTCAGGCTATAGCAATTGAAGGCCAGGAGGAAAATTTGATAACAGATTATGTCATAAGGGTAAAATCTATACTTTTCAGAAACATATCTGATCATCATGAACTCATTATAATATTTTGTTGTAAAGTCTCTTGTTTCTTTTATATACATACGCAGATTTTGGGACTTGAGGTGTGTGCTGATACTGTTATAGGAAATGCGTTGTTAAGAGGTATCTCTGGTGGACAAAGGAAACGCGTTACAACTGGTAAAACAAACCTGATTTGAGTCTTGAATTGAACCATGTTTAATCTCCTCAATGAATTGATATGAGAAGCTTTAATAATTATAAATCTATATATACAGGGGAGATGTTGGTTGGACCAGCTAAAACTCTTTTCATGGATGAAATCTCTACTGGTTTGGATAGCTCAACAACTTTTCAAATTGTGAATTCACTCAAGCAATATGTCCACATTCTAAAAGGAACCACCGTCATCTCACTCCTACAGCCAGCACCAGAGACTTACAATCTTTTTGATGATATAATTCTACTCTCTGATAGTCACATTGTGTACCAGGGTCCCCGCAAACATGTGCTTGAATTCTTCGAATTAATGGGTTTTAAATGTCCTGAGAGGAAAGGAGTGGCAGATTTTTTGCAAGAAGTAAGTGTCATTTTGTCTTATCTCAATGATATAATCTGTCTACATTGGTAAAAAAGGGTTTTATATGTAATAATAACTTAATTTTGATCGAAAAAACTATTATGCTATAGGTAACATCAAGGAAAGATCAAGAGCAATACTGGATACATAGAGATCAGTCTTATAAATTTGTCACAGCCAAAGAGTTTGCTGAGGCACTTCAGTCATTTCATGTTGGGAGAAGCCTTCGTGACCAACTTTCTACTGAATTTGACAAGTCTGAGAGCCACCCAGCTGCTTTGACAACCAAGAAATATGGAGTGGGAAAATGGAAACTGTTAAAAGCCTGCTTATCAAGAGAATATTTACTTATGAAGCGCAATTCATTTGTCTACATCGTCAAGCTTTGCCAAGTAGGTTTAGAAACTGTAAACTTTCATTTCATTTTCTTGTCTTCTAATGTTATGTTTACATTGTTTCATTACCGACGGCTTCCCCCTCCTTTTAGCTTGCTGTACTGGCAATTATTGCCATGGGCATTTTCCTCCGTACTGATATGCATAGAGATTCAGTGACTGACGGTGGTATATATGTGGGTGCATTGTTCTATGCTGTTGTTGTGATTATGTTCAATGGGTTGCCTGAGTTTTCCATGGTCGTTTCAAGGCTTCCTGTTTTTTACAAGCAAAGGGAACATCTCTTCTTCCCTCCATGGGCATATGCTCTTCCCGCATGGATCCTAAAAATCCCTATTAATTTAGTGGAAGTGGGTGTTTGGGTATTCCTCACCTACTATGTCATTGGTTTTGATCCAGATGTTGGAAGGTAAAAGAGCTATGTTTCTACACATACTCAGCAAACTTGTAAATTTATCTTTTCTCATTTTTTTAATTGAATCCTACTAAATATAAATAATGATATGTATTTATGTGTCCACCTAATGCAGATTTTTTAAGCAATACCTTATTCTTGTACTAGTATACCAGATGGCTTCTTCATTATTCCGATTTATTGCAGCAATCGGGAGGGAACTGACAGTGGCTCTAACATTTGGGTGGCTTGCATTGACTATCCTTGTTGCTATGAGTGGTTTTGTCCTATCAAAAGGTATCATGAATACATAAAACAAGACAGTTGCAGTCTTTCTCCTATTGTGTTCTAGACTAAAGGTGCTCCTTTGTTTTGTTTTCTTTATGCACACAGACAATATTAAAAAATGGTGGCTATGGAGCTTCTGGATATCACCTATGATGCATGGACAGAATGCCTTGGTAATTAATGAGTTCCTTGGTAAGAGATGGAGACATGTAAGTTTTTAACTAATCTATATGTTCATTTTTATCCCTTCCTTGTCATATAAATAATCTGATGTCTAGATATATTTTCTTATGAAAGGTTCTACCTAACTCATTGGAACCGCTAGGAATCGAAGTTTTGAAATCTCGCGGGTTCTTCACTCAGTCATACTGGTACTGGATAGGTGTTGGGGCTTTGATTGGATATACATTACTTTTCAACTTTGGCTACATTCTTGCTCTCACTTACTTGAATCGTGAGTTTCTTCACCTTAAATGTTTAATAAAACAGCGAAGTTAAGCTTATGTACTAATATCACAAAATTGATTATGCAGCACTCGGGAAGCATCGGGTTGTTATATCAGAGGAACCTCAAAGCAATGAGCAAAATAGTGGTAGTATAAAAGGAACTAATGTGTTTGTTTAAATTATTAGAATCTAGGTAGGGAAAAATAGGGACTGAATAATATTCTCTTTTGTATAATGACGTGATATAATTACTAAAGCACTAGTTCCAATTTATACTAATAGTAAGTAGACCCTTAAAATAAGGAAACAAATCATGAAATATAAGGAAATATGGAAACCAATCCTAATAGATAATCTAAGATGCTATAAGATATAATCAAGATATTATATGATATTTTTTATATATTCTAACGTTTCCCCTCAAGCTACAACTGACTAAGCTTTAAGCTTGTCAAAAAATGACTCCTCTAAAATGGAAAAATAACCTAATGATAAAATCTAGACTCCACAAAACATAGTTGGAAAGACAAATCATGGATGTTGGAGATGTCACAGAGATGAGCATTGCTGGAAAGACAACTCAACAAGATGGTTGAAATGTTGTTAGGCCAAGGAAGAAGATACTTCACTGAATGATCGTCGGTGGAAAAGTCCTAGCAAGAAATTACACTTGGAAAAAACCAAATCTTCTCCTCCAAGTTCATCAAGAACAACATTTGGAAAATTCAAACCACAAGAAAACTTAGATCCAAAAAATTTAAATTGAAATTGAGGCCGGTGTGCTTCAGGGAGATAATAACATTACTAAAATAGAGTTTCAGGTCTTAGAAAACTCCACAGTGGAACAGTGATAGGACAGGTCACAGTGAATGATACCGCTATGATGCCATGTAGTGAACAAACTCTCCTAAAAACTTAAGTTATTTGGTAAAGACACATGAAAAATTTTATATTATATCTTTAATACGGTCCCTTTGAACTTGAAGCGTCAACAATGCACAATCACACCTGCCTTGTTCTAAAATTCAACTTTTTATTTGAAAAATATGGACAACAAATATCGAACTTTTGAGAACTTAATCATAAAAGCTCTTTATTATGTCATAAACTCCCAAAAGCTTAAACTGTTTGCTGAAAACTTTTGAATAGTTTTATATTATATCTCGTACAATTTTGAAGTAAATAAAGTATAGCAGAGGTACTTCATCTCATAACTGAAAATGTAGTAATGCATGGCTGAGTAATAGTTGATTTTAAATTCACGTAACACCTTATGGTTGGAACCACTTCACAGTGAGAAATGGAAAAAGCGTAAGTGGAAGCACCTGTCCTCGCACTTTATCCACCAGGCAAGAAGTAGTTGCGGCAGAGAAGAATCACAAGCAGGAAAGAGGAATGCTTCTTCCTTTTGAACCACATTCCATCACCTTTGATGAAGTAACATATTCTGTCGACATGCCACAGGTAGTGTAGAAACAACAAATTGAAAAAGGTTGTATTCAACTTTCAAAGTATTGGACAAATAATGATTGTGGAATACTTGCACTAAATTTGTAGGAAATGAAGAACCGAGGTGTTCTTGAGAATAAGTTGGTTCTTTTGAAGGGTGTCAGTGGAGCTTTCAGGCCAGGTGTTCTTACTGCTCTGATGGGTGTCACTGGTGCTGGAAAAACAACTCTGATGGATGTACTTGCTGGTAGAAAAACTGAGGGATATATTGGGGGGAACATCACAATCTCTGGGAATCCAAAGAAGCAAGAAACATTTGCAAGGATTTCTGGATACTGTGAGCAAAACGATATCCACTCTCCTCATGTTACTGTGTATGAATCCTTGCTCTATTCTGCATGGCTCAGATTGTCCCCAGACATCAATACTGAAACCGGGAAGGTTGGTATCTGAATCCCTTCTTGGTTTTCACGTCTACTGTTTTTAGTTTAACATAGGTTGATAACCAGTTTCAATGCTTGAGACTGCCATGAAGTAGCCATTTTAGTTATACTTCATCCATGTCCAAGTGTGGCTTATCCGAATATTCTAGCACTTCCCTTATCCAGATTGAGCTGCTGCCACAAATCCATATATATAAGTTTGCAAGTAAATTTACTCAGTAGATGAGTCCGTTCATGAGTGCCAAAATAGTGTTATTTACCATTCATGTTTGGAATTATTATGTCAAAAAATAACACAGTAAACAAAAAGATGAGTGTGAGAGAGAAAAAGAAAAAACCACTACCATGTTTTATCAATGTTACTAAGTTTGAGACTGACTATTGGTTGCAGATGTTCGTTGAGGAAGTCATGGAACTTGTGGAACTGAATCCACTAAGGCATGCATTAGTTGGATTGCCTAGTATTAATGGTCTCTCAACAGAGCAACGCAAAAGGTTGACCATCGCAGTTGAACTTGTGGCAAATCCTTCTATAATATTCATGGATGAGCCAACTTCTGGGCTAGATGCAAGAGCTGCTGCTATTGTTATGAGAACAGTTAGGAACACAGTAGACACTGGAAGAACAGTTGTCTGTACTATCCATCAACCTAGTATTGATATTTTTGAATCTTTTGATGAGGTGAATTGGACAGAATCGAGAAATGTGGCAATTTTAGTTTGTTCTCATCAATTACTGAGTTTCTAATCTTTTTTTCACAATGAAATGCAGCTATTGCTTATGAAGCAAGGGGGACAAGAGATATATGTGGGGCCACTTGGACGTCATGCTTCCCATTTAATTAGTTATTTTGAGGTAGAAAATGGAAATGCTACTACCAAAAAAAGGGAATACTGAATTCATGTTTTGCTTCAGATAATTATCTTTGTGTAAACAATTTCACTCATGCGCACACTTTTATCTTGAAGGGAATCAAAGGTGTTAGTAAGATTAAAGATGGCTATAACCCGGCAACATGGATGCTGGAAGTCACAAGTTCAGCTAAAGAAATGGAATTGGGGATTGATTTTGCTGAAGTGTACAAAAATTCAGAGTTATACAGGTATTTTCAACTGTCTGAAGTCTAATCAAACTACAGTACTTAAAAATAATCTAGTAGAAAGCACTTAATGGTAAAAGGTATAAGACTTTTCTTGTAAGTTGTTAGTCACGCTAAAGAATGTTTGCTGATATAAACTGGTCTTTGGCAATTTGTTTCAGGAGAAACAAAACACTTATTAAAGAAGTGAGTACTCCAGCTCCTGGTTCAAAAGACCTTTATTTTCCTTCACAGTACTCAAGATCCTTTTTGACCCAATGCATGGCTTGCCTGTGGAAACAACATTGGTCTTACTGGCGCAATCCTCTATACACTGCCATAAGATTTCTTTACTCAACTGCTGTAGCTGTTTTGCTCGGTAGCATGTTTTGGAACCTTGGCACCAAAATGTGAGATCAAACTGGAAACTTGGAATTGTTATGTCTTCAAACTCATGTTTTCTGTAACTTTTGTTTGATCTAACATGAGCTTTTCACATCAATTACTGCAGTGAAAAGCAACAAGATCTTTTTAATGCTATGGGCTCGATGTATGCTGCTGTTCTCCTTATTGGCATAATGAATGCTAATTCAGTGCAGCCAGTAGTTGCTGTTGAGAGAATAGTCTTTTATAGGGAAAGAGCGGCTGGAATGTATTCAGCTTTGCCATATGCTTTTGCTCAGGCAAGCAATTCCCTATTTTTAAAACTTGTCTTTTATGAGTGTTGCAATATCCTCCCAAGTCATCTTAATACTTATTGCTTTTCTAGCCCAGCTTTTTTTTGTTTGTTTGTTTGCTTAAAAACTAATATAAAGCTAAAGCTAAAAATAAAGGTAAGCTTTTTTTTAATGATTATATGAAAAATCTTTGGTAAAATAAATTAGATGTGTCCAAATATAAATGGTGATAGATTACCGGGGAAAGATTCAACAACCTGGCTGCATATATAACTAGATGCAGACACTGGACTTATCAAATTTGCTCCCAGCTACCCAAAAAGTTGGCATACATAAACTAAGCATTTTGCATCCTGACTTCAAAGCATTAAGAAGCTCTGGTTACTGAAAAATATCTTCTATGATAGAGCTCTCTGAGTGATTCATCATGATTTGTTCATTCCCTAGAGGCATAGTCTGCACGGTATCAAACTCATTAAAAGTGTCAAATTGTTGCATGGGGAAACCTTCATGATAAAAAGAGACACCTAAACCCTCGTACCTGAAGAAATTATTAAATGAAAAAGTAGACACATTTAATGTTTTCTTGATTTAGTAATAAGAAGATTGATTGGAAGTATTTAGAATTATTCCTTTTATTTACTTCTTTATGTGTAAATAATTTACCTCTGCCTTATTTCTTTCTACACTGCATCTTCTCATGCAGGTTGTAATTGAGCTCCCATATGTTCTTGTACAAGCTGTGGTCTATGGCTTTATAATTTATTCAATGATTGGTTTTGAGTATACTGTGCCTAAAGTTTTGTGGTACCTATTCTTCGTGGATTTCACCTTCCTGTACTTCACCTACTATGGCATGATGTCAGTGGCAATGGCCCCAAACCAACACATTTCCTATATAATTTCCTCTGCAATCTATGCAGTATGGAATATCTTCTCAGGATTCATTATCCCACGACCAGTAAGTTTTGGATTCCTTTTATATTTTGTGGATTATGTTATGTATACGTACTTTATAATAGATAGGATATTGTTAGTGTTACCACCAATGTTACTACCAATTTGTTTCACCGTATCCAATGGTCATAGATATATTTATTTCCACATTTGTATGATTATGATTCTCTATATTTAATTAAATATAGAAAATCATAATCATACAAAATGAAAATAAATATAAAGTATTAAATATAGGGAAAAGAAAAAAGGTTTTTAGAAAGTTAAATCAGAACTGTTGGGTCAGCATAATCGATCTAACGGTGAAATAAACTAATAGTGACATTGGTAATAACACTAATTGGTGGTAACAATATCTTATCTCACTTTATAAACATAGAAGTGATAGCTAATTGATTTTATTTTTATTTTTTAATTTAATTTATTTTTCCATTTTGGGATTGGGTAACAGAGGATCCCAGTACGGTGGAGATGGTACAGTTGGGGAAATCCAGTGGCTTGGAGTTTGTATGGATTGGTGGCTTCACAGTATGGAGACATAAAGCATAGCATTGAAACCAATTACGGAAGTGAAACAGTGGAAGACTTTGTGATAAACTACTTTGGTTTCAAGCATGATTTTCTGGGAGTGGTTGCAGCAGTGATTGTTGCATTCTCAGTAGTCTTTATATTGGTCTTTGCCATATCACTAAAGAAGTTTAATTTCCAAAGGCGTTAGATTCTAATTTTTTGTATTGAATGTTGGATTAGGACACAATTGGTGTACTAAGATAAGACGTGGTAGTATAATATATGTTAATATGATGTTAATATGATTGTGTATAAGGCTTGGCTAAATTCTAATAATATTCAGCTTTTGCCAATTTTTGTATTGAAATTGGCTCCTTCGTATCAACGTGTAATTACATAATTTTTTTTGTATCGACGTGTACTTACATAATTAAATGCATTACACATGGACACATTAAAATCATTTTTGTATTGATAAAATAATTGGGATATGCAAAAATAGTATAATAACATTATATATTCAATGAATATTCATAATGATCCAAAACAGAAATAATTTATATTATAAGTAGAGCATTCAAGACTTTAAAGTCTAATTAATGTAATGCCTTAAAAACATGACAGTAACTGAAAAATAAAATAAGAATTTCAATACTCGAGGGTTTCAAGATACTATAATAACATTATATATTACTAAGACTATTAAATTTATGTTACCTTCCTATAACTTCTTTGCAACTTTTAAAAGATTGTGAAACATAATCTATGAAGCAACACTTCAAAAATCCTGACGTATCGTGTCCGATATTTCCCGACACTCTCGGACACTCTGACACTCCAATACCCATTATAGAAATTCAAAAAAAAGTTTAAAGGTTGCGTTGCGTTTAGTTTTTAGTTCCAACTATTAGACTCGTTAGATTACGATTACTATTTTATTGAGTTTAATACAAATATTTGAGATATCTTATTTTTTTTCTAAGATTTATGAATATTATAAGTTTAGATTCATTTTTTTGTTAAATTACTGAATATTAAATAAAATATACACTACATAAATTAAACGTGTCCTAACGTGTCGAAATCTAACATTTTTTAAAATTAACATGTCGGAGTGTCGTATCGTATCGTGTCAAGTGTCCCGTATCAGTATCGGTGCTATATAGAACATAATCTTCAACTTTTAAAAATCTTTCAGCCTAAAGTCATACACAGTTTTGCATTTGAAATGCATTTTAGAAAAATAAGAAAATAGGCCAATTCAAAAATAAATAATAAATATAAAAATTATAACCTTCCATCACCATAATCATTAATAATGTATATTACTAACACAATTACATTCAATTTTCAATTATAAAATTCTCAAACCTGCAATGGTAATAATCATTATTGCATAATCATGTCAACTTACAAATTCATGCATTAAATTATTAAATAGCATTTAACCATTAAATTATTGAATACATTTAACCATGCATGAAACAATTGTAAAGGTTCAATATTAAATAAAAGGCAAACTAATAGTCATCAAAAATCAAAATGTAATAAAATTAATAGTGATGACATTGTTTTTAATTCACAAAATTGAGAAAAATTTATGAAATTACATATTATCGTTACTCCTTATTTGCATTCAATTAAAAAGAATATTACTGAATAAACGTCATTTTGAGAACGATAATTTATCTATGTTCATAGTTCACTCTAGAAACATTAAAGCGAATTATATTATTTATAACACCTTCCTCTTATTTATTAATGGGGAAGGATATTGTGACAACCTAAGTTATGTTACTATCAAGTGACTACCAATTAATTTCACCGTTAGATCGATTATCTTGATCTAACAGTTATATTTATTTCCATCTTTGTAAGGTCATGATTCCTCATATTTAAAGTGAAAACATTAAATATGAGAAATCATAACCATATAAAAGTGAAAATAAATATAAAGTATTAAATTTGAGAAATCATGACCATACAAAGATGAAAATAAATATAACCGTTGGATCAAGATAATCGTTCTAATGGTAAGATTGATTGGTAGTCACTTGGTAGTAACATAACTTGGTTGTCACAATATTCTTCCCCTTTATTTATTGGGAAATGCTTTTTTCCTTTCCCATGAGACAAGATTTCATTCCTACATATATATATCGACTTCCGTGCCAAACTTTTATTTTTTTTTTACTTTTTTTTAGTTGCTGGTCCCACTTTTTTGTCTGAGACAACTCTACGAGAAAAGTATTTCCCTTATTTATTTTATATTTATCGAACTCCGTAAACCATCTGGAGAATAAATTTAGTGCACCCGGCCCACAAGGGATTGGGTGGGGTGAAAGAGAGAGTGGAAGAGAAATTGAGGAGAGAGGAGAGAGAAAAGAAAGAAAACGTGTCACTCGTGCTGTTTTATAGATAGCGTTTTTAGGCGCAATGTTTGAACCCAGTACATCTTTCATAAGATGGGTTTTGTAGTTCCCTCCAATTCTTCGCTACCTTGTTTAAATGTTGACGCAACACAGTTATTTCGGATACCCTAAACGGCTTTGAACAAAACAAAATTCACAGACAAAACATAGCACATTGTCGTAATCGCGTAATATACCATATTTTTTCGGCATATTTTGTCTTTGTTTTCATTATGTTATTTGAAATAGCACATTGTCATAGTATTCTGTTTCGCCGTTCAACCAGCTCGTTAGACCATGCCTCCATGTGTTCGATCTTTTGACAAAGACAAAAATATATGTATATATCTCACACGAGATCAATTATACCCCAATTCATACCACTAGGGGTGTCACATTATGTTTATCCAAAAGCTGATATTATATTCAACTGAACTATGTTCAGTTGGAATGCTATATTGGTAGTTACAAACTTTTTCAACATATCCCCTTGTTTTTGGAATATCAAATTGGTAGTTACCCCAATTCATACGCATTTATGTTCCACTGCCACACTTAAAATCCCCGCCAATTCTGTCACAGTTGAAAATGAAAGTCCTCTACGTACCTTGCTACCTCTATATATATATATGCCAACATCTCTTAATATTTCACGTTCAACCAAAGGGAAAAGAACTGGTTCCTTTCCACCACAGAAAACAAAGAGTAAGTTAATTGGCAACTGATTTTCAATACCTTTCTTTTTGTTTTTCAACATTTTAGTTACTGGGTTCAATTGAGTTTTAGCTGGGGTTTCATAAAGATTAAAACTTGTTTTTTAGGTGGCATGGAGGGTGCGGGTAGTTTCAGGACTGATATGTCATCAGTTTGGAGGAACAGTGATGCTGAGATCTTCTCTAACTCTTTCGACAAAGAGGATGATGAAGAAGCTCCCAAATGGGCTGCCATTCAGAAACTTCCTACTGTTAAACGTTTGAGGAAAGGTTTGCTGACTTCATCTGAAGGGAAAACCACAGAGATCGATATACAGAAACTTGGGTTGCAAGAAAGAAGAGCTCTGCTTGAAAGACTCGTGAGAACTGCCGAAGAGGACAACAAGAAGTTTCTGCTGAAGCTCAAGGATCGAACTGATAGGTGAGAATTCCACTCCCATTTCTTCTTCTTCATTTTAATTGAGTTGCCTTTGGAATGCATTGATAGCTTCTACTCTTCTTCTTCCTTGGATGATATCAGAGTTGGAATTGATCTTCCTACAATAGAGGTTCGATTTGAGCATTTGAATGTCGAAGCAGAAGCTCATGTAGGAAGCAGATCTTTGCCTACCTTCACTAACTTCATGGTTAATATAGTGGATGTAAGTGGTACCAACTTTCGTAAATGGAAGAACTTGCTATATGATCTTATTGAAGGAGATTCTAACTTACCAATTTGGTTTCATTATTATTTATTTTATTTTTTTTAAATTTTAAAGGGCCTGTTGAACTCTTTGCATATACTTCCAAGTAGAAGACAACGTATAAATATTCTCCGGGATGTTAGTGGAATAATAAAGCCTGGCAGGTACCAATGCAAATATTGTTAAATTTATTGATATTTCTTTGGAAGACAAGACCATAATTAGCTAGGACCTTCGGAACCAATGTAACATGTTTCCATTCGCTCCTCTACAGAATGACACTGCTTTTGGGCCCTCCAAGTTCTGGAAAAACCACACTCTTGTTAGCTTTGGCCGGAAAACTTGATTCAAAATTAAAGGTTAAGAGGACATTAAAGAGAAGATATTTATTTATTATAACGATGTTTTCATGTTTTAGCTCTATTTTTGAATCTTGAATCTCTAGCTAATATAGTGTGGCTTCTTGATCAGCTCTCAGGAAAGGTGAGTTATAATGGTCATGGGATGAATGAGTTTGTACCCCAAAGAACTGCTGCTTATGTCAATCAAAATGATCTTCATATTGGAGAAATGACGGTCAGAGAAACCTTGGCCTTTTCAGCAAGAGTCCAAGGAGTTGGGACTTGTAATGGTTAGTCTACAGGAATGCTTTTTGCTTATATCCTGGCTGAAATTTTAGATGAAAATTAAGTTTTGACGATGTGTAATACCTACGTCTTTGTGCAGACTTGGTAGAAGAATTGTCCAGAAGAGAAAAAGAGGAAAATATCAAGCCTGATCCAGATATTGATGTCTACATGAAGGTAACATACATGCCATTGTGTAACACCTCGTTTGTACCGATGTATTAACGTAATTATGATATTAGGCACAACTAGAATTAAAGTAATCTCTTTTAAACTTTAAAATTGTGAAATAATCGGTAATTACCAGTGTTGATAAACCCGGACCGGACCGACCCAGCCGAGTCGATCTGGGAATCAGTAAACTGATCATATAACCGGTTCGAGTGAAGCAGCGGATCGGCCAAGCATTGGAACCGGAGCTAACTTGTTCAACCCGACCGGTTTTGGTGAAAACCGGTGACTAGTTCAACCGATACCGACCCGGTTCATAAGAAAAGAAATATTTCCAAAATAAAAGAAATCATAAAGGATATCATTTTTTTTAAATTCACAAATGGTTTGTTTTCTTTTGAAATATTTAAGTGATTTTTTGCTTATTGACTTACATGGGTTATGTACCTATAATACTAATATGATCTTGGTTATGCATTATGCAAAGAATTTTGATTTAATTTATAGCTAGAGATGTCGTCTGCTGAACATGACGCACCGGTATCACAAGCATTATATGTTTGTTTAATCCTTTGTTGGATAATAATGTGTGGTTTATTATTTTTCATATTAAAATATTTAAAATTGGTATTATTTTTATTCAAGTATTTGAGTATGTATATAATTTTTTTGATATAAATTATAGATTTGCATATATTTACCGAGTCATGTGATTGAACCAGTGACCCAGTACCTCGATCGGACCATGTTTAATAACATTGATAATTACAGCAAAACTGTGAATAAACTTTTCATTTTCAAATAAATTCATTTCATATTCATTAACATCTAATCCTTCATTGCTAATGTTACTTTGGTTAAAAGTATCCTACATGAGTCTACAACCCCATAACAAGTGGCCTGCATAAACCTAGAAGGGTAAAAGATAAATTTAAGAGACTGGCTCAGCGCACTTTAGCGCCCAGGGGCGCACTTATCGCGCTGAAGCACGAGTTCTGCCCTAACAAGTATTTTACACTTAATTAGTGCGTTGTAGCGTACAGAATAGATATTTTCTTCATATTCAGCACACTATAGCGCCCTCAAATGGATGCTTATTGCCTCGAAGCGCGCTATTGTGCCCTCAAGTGCGCTATAGCGCGCTCAAGTCTTTTTCTGATTTTTGAGTAATTGTCCTTACCACGTTTTTGCGCTCTCTAGTGTGCTGTAGCGCGCTAAGTTCGAACTTGAAGGGTCCCACTTGATGTCTTAGACCTCTTTCAAGGACATAGACGCCCTTCATTCACCTTATAGACCATACCATCAATTTCTCCAAATAATCAGACATCAATAAATTCATTCCATCCATGAATCAACTATCTTTGGTATCAAGCCATCAAATTCATTACAATATTATCCTTAACATAAACATAATCAAAAGGTCAAGACTTTACTATACTTGGCTTCACCTTCTCATATATACACTTGAGACCACATATACCTCGGGGTTCTTGGAGGATTACTCCACCCTTGAGTTCACTTCCCTGCAAGAAAGGTCAGAGCATATGGCATAGTCTAATCATATAAACCAACAACAATAGTGAATTAATTATGATCATGCACCTAGAGCACTAGGACCACTCTAGTGAGTCGTACCTCAAAGCTAGTTTCCACATGGAACTTTCAAGAACCGTACCTCTTAGGATAAATCCCCAAAGGAAGTTCATATCTATTTTATTGATCAATGAACCTATTCCAATTAATTCACAATATAATGGCTATCACATTAAAGCACATCATATTAACATCCAATAGTATACCAAGTCTACATGAATGCAACTATATCGTAGGTCTAACAACCAACCACTCAATCAAGTAATTAACCAACACTCCCAAGAAGTGTGGTGGAATACCAAGAGAGATTAATACCAAGAATTTACCCCTAATCTCCAAGGTTCAAGAACCAAGCCCTAACTTAATGAGGGCTCCAATAGTGATTCCAACACAAAATCACTAGTAGGTTCAACACTCCTACATCAAACATACACACAAAAACCATCAATTTCATCATAAACACCCACAATCGAAAACCCCCCAATGTTACAAATCCTAAACCATGAAAATTGTTCACGGAGAATCCACAGAGAAAATTGCTCACTCTCAAGCAGCATGATAAGGTGGCTGAGTATAGTCGTAGCTTAGAGAGAGTGGTTGGTGTTTCGGGCTATGTGGCGAAGGAAACTCTTAGGGGTGTTTGGCTGAATGGGCTTAAAGAAAGTATTAGGGAAGAGCTCTTAATGAGCCCAACCCTTAGTTTACCAGAAATGATCAAATTGGCTTAAAAAATTGAGAGACTTAATGATGCTTGGGCTGATGAAGGGTTTAGGAATATTTGTGGAAAGAGTTACAACCCAATCATTCAAGTTCTCACTATCTGCCCAATAACTCCCAAGCTAGTAAGTTGTGGGGTAATTCTACTACCCACCAAGCTAACACCAAAAACCCTAACACAAAAAGGGCTATGACTGGGACCTAATCAGCGACAGCAAGTAACTTCATCACCTGCTGCAGTGGAGCAGTGAGGCGCCTTACGCTGGAGGAAATACATGAGAAGATGCGTCGTGGCGTTTGTTTCAAGTATGATGCGAGTTGGAACCTAGGCGTTTGATCCATCTTCTATTGGTCGAAGAGGTGTAACGCCTTGTTGTACACCCGGAAACGTTAACATTACTTATAATATTAAGCATAGTTACAATCACATTGGTTCAATTAAAAATACGGATAAAATTTTTCTTTTAACATTGTTCATTTACATTTTAAAACAAGACCGTATTTAATAAACCGTAATTGTAACCATGTAACATTCTCTAAACGGAGACCACTATACTTAACCATTAACTCTCACCTTTATATTATTACAAACTAGACATCTAGGGCTTTCTAGAAAGATATTACAATAACCATTTGGTTAAGTATAGCCGGAGTTATTAAACTCGCAATGCAGCTGACGAAACAGAACTTTTGGAATTGGAGCATCAACTTCAATCCTAAACTGACATTGATATACTCATCCAATGACTCTAATATTTTACAGGGTTATATCTCTATGTGTTAGCTTCCAATAGGTTCAAACCTCACACAGTTTGGAGCTCTGTAGCTCGAGTTATGCCAATTTGACTAACCTTTGTTTGTGTTGAAAATGGGTTGCACGCTTAAGCACGCTGAGAGCACTTAAACGTGCTCTTCGAACATTTTTTTCACCCGGTAGCACACTTAAGAGCGCTCCAACGCGCTTGAGCGCGCACTGGCAGGGAAATTGGTACTTTTAGGCCACCAAGCGCGCTTCGACAGATAGAAACAGGTTCAATCTGCATAATGGCACATAACATGATGGAGCATTGGGTGAATTAGGTACCTATTAAACTAGACATGGCCAACAATGACCCAACAAGTATTGTGGCACTCATATCCCATTATATTCATCAATTTATCATTCAATTCAAAATGAGAAAACATGCTTCACATTCAATCAATGTTACAATGAATCATTTACAACAATATTCTTCAAGATAATTACATGCCAAAGGACTTAGCTACAAAAGAAACATAATCCAAACTATTAGCCATATACAACAAGGTATTCACTACCACAATGATCATGCACTAATTCCTCCAAAATACATCATGTGGCCTCAAAATATACATATGCATGTGACAATGTAAATGACATTTACATCTACAATCCTAGATGAGATGCAATCCCAAATGACCGGCTATTAGGGGTGTGCATGGAGCGGCTCGGTTATTGTCAAAACCCAAACCAAACCAATTTTAAACGGATTTTGAATTAAAACCGGTTTTAAATCAAAATCCGTTATGAACCACAAACCGATTACTAAGTTTAAAACCGATTTTATAACAATTTTTTTTTTGAATGAATAGGATGCAGATCAATGAGTTCATAATGTAATTAAATGAATTCAAGAAATTGAAATCGGTTTTATAACAGTTTTAATTCATAATGTAATTAAAATCGGTTTTAGTGACTTTCCTATAAATTGGATCACATGTAATTCCATAGAACTCACATAGAAAGTCTTATTCATTCCACGTACCCAAAGAACTCCATAGCTTAAATAGGAAGTATACTACGAGTACTCAAATAATTAGGTAATTGCTAGTTGTCGCGTCAAAGGTCCAACAAATACCAACAATGATCCATATTAACTGTGACTCTTTATAGAAAGATAGGTAATTTTTCTCCATTCTTACACTAAAGGATTGCATGCCATAAGTCAAAACGGCTTCAAAACAATAATTTCTTTTTCTTTACCAATTTCAGTATTTCAAAGCAGTCATCAGTCTAACATAGAATCACGATGAGATATCTTCAATATTTCATTCTAAGCCTAAAACAGAGGTCATTCTCATATAAAATATGATTTGGTTATCCAGTATATCCAAACTATTTGATAAATGGATAACCAAACCACATTTAAAATTAAAAAGTGGATATATTTTTTAACCGTTTTTTTAAAAAAAAGGTTTTTTAATTTGGTTTGGATCAGTTTTTAATTTGGTTTGGATCAATTGGATATTTTGCACATCCCTACCGGCTATCAACATATGATATCTAGTCCAAATACGGCCATTTGCCACCAGAAGTTCCTGCAGTATCTGTACCTGAAAAGGGGTCCCCACAACACAGGGTGAGATATACAAATTTACCTCAGTAAACTAGGGGTCCTTGGAGCATTTCTCCACCCCATAGTTCTCTCACAGTATAATAGCAATAATAGTAAATAATGCAGTAAATACATATCCATGCAGTGTGTCAAACATCTCCAGAAGTCATCCCTCGAGCTCTCATATTGTCCTAAGGATACTCAAATGCAAAAAGTCTTACTGGCCAGCTAAACTACCAAATATGAATTACGCATTGTCATGCAACATACAAAACATAGAGAAACACCATCCTATGCCATACCCAGTGCATACACATACGTATAACAAAGCATTAAACTAATTTATTGCAATTACATACACTATCAACAACCACTACCTAATCAAGGCTTGGTGGAACAATAAAGGGATAAATTCCCAAGGTCCGAAGGCTTACCTCAATGCTTCCCTCAACCTTTGTTCACGAACAAGTTTGGAACCAATCAAACTTTGAATTCAAGCCACAATCTTACAAAACTTACATCAACACTTGGTTCACTCAAACAACCAAGTCAAGTTCCATTGCTTCCGCCGGTTCTTGGTCAATCAAAGACGATCCACTTGCTTCAATCCTATCCACAACATGGACATAATCAATCACCCAATCAATCAATGGCTTAGAATGTAAGGAAACTCACAAACCAAGTTTGAATTTTTGAAAATATCGTAGTATACCCAAATGACAACCTAAACTCATTTCTACTGATTAGTCATCATTCTAAGCAACTTTTCCAAACGGCCTAAGCTTCAATCAAGCTTTAAACTACCCCACCATGCATACATTTTCTCAAATAAATCCCTAACATACCCATTACCATAAAAACCATGGAAATGCTTGTATCTAAACATGAACTTACCTAGAATCATGCAATGAAGGGATTGTAAGCCTCCAAGCAAATCAAATCACTCTCCAAGCCCCTCAATCACATGTGGATCGCCACTTTCATCACCATTTTTCTCTCAATACAAGGCTTTTTGGTAGATTATGGATTAAGGGTTGTGTTTGCCTCTCAATTCTAAGAAAGATTGGTTCAAGAATCAAAGGATTTAATCAAGAGATGGAGGAGTTAGGTTTTTGGAGCTTTTGGCTGTGGATTCTCGGTTCTCTCTCTTTCCACGTGAAGGAGAAGAGCAAATGGTAAAGGAAGTCTTTGTTTTACACTTGACATAATGTAGGTAACTCTCAACCGGGTAAAAACTTATCTACCTAAAGATTTCAACTCACTACCAAACTTTATCCAATAGACTAGAATATTTTTCTAGTAATATTTTTAGCCTTACTTTTACATTTTGGGTACTTTTGCCTACACACGTTTTTATCGCATAATTTTCACTGACTACACTTTTTACCTCAAAAATGACCTTAATTCATTTAATTAGATATTTACTTCTTTCAACCCACTATACACGCTTAATTACTTAATTACATGTAATTTACTAATTAATCAGGTTCGGGCTATTATAAGAGGAGCCACCTGGAGAGGCAATGGCGGACGAGGGCATGTGAGTGCTGCTGTGGTACAGAATGAGGGTCCAGCCCTCCATCTTTCAGTCCATAGTCTCCTTGGGTTATCATCGAGCCGAACCCTCAAGTTGTAGGGAGAAATACATGCAGAAATGGTTGTCGTTCTAATCAATTGTGGGGCCTCCCACAGTTTTGTCAATTATCAGGTAGCACGATGTCTATTGATGGATGTGGAAGATAATGCTCCGTTCCAAGTTAGGTACTTGACGGACATCAGTTGAGCTATAAGGGGGTCTGCAAAGGTGTAGTTATTGAATATGAAAGACATCTCTTTCATCAAGATTTATTCCTTTTTGAGTGTGGTGGAGCATAGGTGGTTTTAGAGCTAGATTGGTTGAGCGGAGTAGGAGAAATTCGAGCGAATTTTAGCGAGCTAACTATGAAATTCCAGTTTGCATAGGGAGAATCAAATCTGTCCAAAACCTTGGCTACCTTTAAATCAGAGGGAGAGGCTTTGGTCAAGATGGCACACGATCCACCACCATTGGAGCAATGGCTTTGGTTTTCAAGAGTTTGCAATTATGAACTTAACAGGTTTACCAATGAAGCAATGTACTGATTCACAAGATGCGGATTAACACTACAATTTTTTTTTGCCTTAGCCGCTTGCTCACAATTACAATCACTTGATTTTGGGGATGCTAGCTCTAAAAAATCTCCTGCATACAAGGAGACAACAATGGCCTCTCCTACGATGATCCCCAAGGAGCAATGGGATCCAAGTGGAAGTTATCATACTTCAAGTATATGTGGTTCTTTGCAATTCAACCAATGGGATCCCTGAAGAAGGTTCTTAGGGCTGGACCTCACCTTGAGAACAAGGTCAGTGTTCTGGGGGGGAGTATTGATAGGAATATATATATACATATATACTCATGTAGGTGTATGTAAGGTGAGAAGTAGGGGATTATGTCTATGGTGGCATAACCAACTTTAGAATATTCGATAAGGTTAGGCTAAGTATAAGAAGGGGAATGTGTAGTTTGAAAAGGCATCTTGGGAATTAACTTGAAATTGGGAGGGTTACAAAGCTCCTAGAATTACTGTAAAGGTTATTTGGGTTATTTCCTTTCTTTCTCATATTTTATATTCAATCTGTAACTTTTCTTGTTTTAGAATTGGTGTTTGTAATTTGGTAGCAGAATTATATTGAATCTGCTAAATCTATATCAGAGTCTGTTTCTTCATTACATTTCTGGTATTAGTTGGTTCGTATCAGAAGAGGAGAAGAGTTTTCTTCTTCCTTGGAAGATGGAGGAGCCGCGGAAATGAAATGGGGAGGGAGAAGGACAATGGGTTTTGCGGGAAAGAGGTAAGAAAGTGAGTGATTTTTGACTTTTGACTAGAACAAAAAATCTCATGGGTATAAGACCCTTTTTTCCCTTCTTACCTCTCCACCTTTTACACCAATTCACTTGGATCACTTAAGACTTTTGGATAATTGAGTTTAGCCAAGTTGTGTTACACTTAATTTATTTTGGATCTTACTCATTTTGCATAATGCACTTGTACCCCAACACTTTTATTATGTGCACTTTTGTCTCAAAAAATGACATAGTTCTAAATTTGACTTTTCATGTAATTAACCCTCTAATTCCACAGTAATCCCTAATTAATGTAATTTAATTATTCGGGTTATTATACATTGTTTGTCAAAAACATGTTTTTTCTCTATTTTATTTGCACCCTTTACCCTTCATTTTATATTCTTGAATAACTGGTAGCCATTCAGACCGTGAGACAAAAATATAACAGCTTAATAATTGTGATATCATACTTGTTTAATTTTTAAGATTCTGTTCTTCTACTTCTTGCTACTGATTTCAAAATTTCTCACCTGGAAGAAATTTGATATGAAGAAATAGTAGGCGAACAAAGCAATGACTTTTAATGTATGTTACACCAGAAGTTAGTTATCTTGAAATTGAGTGTATCGTCTATTTCTTTTCCATACAAATACAAATGACTTATAATTAAGTGAATGTCCTTCTTGCACATAATGTTCAGGCTATAGCTATTGAAGGCCAGAAGGAAAATTTGATTACAGATTATGTCATAAGGGTAAAATTTATACTTTCAGGACCATCTCTGATCATCATGAACTCATTATAATATTTTGTTGTAAAGTCTCTTTTTTCTTTCTATACATATGCAGATTTTGGGACTGGAGGTGTGTGCTGATACTGTTATAGGAAATGCCTTGTTAAGAGGTATCTCTGGTGGACAAAGGAAACGCGTTACAACAGGTAAAACAAACCTAATTCTAATCGTGAAGCATACCATGTTTAATCACCTCAATAAATTGATATGAGAATCTTTAATAATTAGAAATCTATACATACAGGAGAGATGTTGGTTGGACCAGCTAAAGCTCTTTTCATGGATGAAATATCTACTGGTTTAGATAGCTCAACAACTTTTCAAATTGTGAATTCGCTCAAGCAATATGTCCACATTCTAAATGGAACCGTCGTTATCTCACTGCTACAGCCAACACCAGAGACTTACAATCTTTTTGATGATATTATTCTTCTCTCTGATACTCACATTGTGTACCAGGGTCCCCGCGAACATGTGCTTGAGTTCTTTAAATTTATGGGTTTTAAATGTCCTGAGAGGAAAGGAGTGGCAGACTTTTTGCAAGAAGTAAGTGTCATTGTGTCTTTTCTCAATGATATAATTTGTCTACAGTGGTAAAAAAAGGGTTTTATATGTAATAATAACTTAATTTTGACCGAGATCACTATTATTCTATAGGTAACATCAAGGAAAGATCAAGAGCAGTACTGGATACACATAGATCAGCCTTATAGATTTGTCACAGCAAATGAGTTTGCCGAGGCATTTCAGTCATTTCATGTTGGGAGAAGCCTTCGTGACCAACTTGCTACTGAGTTTGACAAGTCTAAGAGCCACCCAGCCGCTTTGGCAACCAAAAAATATGGAGTAGGAAAATGGGAACTCTTGAAAGCCTGCTTATCAAGAGAATATTTACTTATGAAGCGCAATTCATTTGTCTACATATTCAGGCTTTGCCAAGTAGGTTTGACAACTGTAAACTTTCATTTCATTTTCTTATCTTCTAATGTTATATTTACATTATTTCATTATCATTAGCTTCCCCCTCTTTTTAGCTTGCTGTTCTGGCAATTATTGTCATTGGCATTTTCCTTCGGACTGATATGCACAGAGATTCAGTCACTGACGGTGGCATATATATTGGTGCATTGTTCTATGCTATTGTTGCAATTTTGTTCAATGGGTTGCCTGAGTTTTCCATGGTTGCTTCAAGGCTTCCTGTTTTTTACAAGCAAAGGGAACATCTCTTCTTCCCTCCATGGGCATATGCTCTTCCCGCATGGATCCTAAAAATCCCCATGACTTTAGTGGAAGTGGGTGTTTGGGTATTCCTCACCTACTATGTCATTGGTTTTGATCCAGATGTTGGAAGGTAAAAAAGCTATGTTTCTACACATACTCAACAAACTTGTAAATTTATCTTTTCTCATTTTTTATTTGAATCCTACTAAATATAAATAATGATATGTATTTATGTGTCCACCTAATGCAGATTTTTTAAGCAATACCTTATTCTTGTACTAGTACACCAGATGGCTTCTTCATTATTCCGATTTATTGCAGCAGTTGGGAGGGAATTGACAGTGGCTCTAACATTTGGGTGGCTTGCATTGACTATCCTTGTTGCTATGAGTGGTTTTGTCCTATCAAAAGGTATCATGGATACATAAAACAAAACAGTTGTCGTCTTTCTCCCATTGTGTTCTAGACTAACGATGCTCCTTTGTTTTCTTTTCTTTATGTGCACAGACAACATAAAAAAATGGTGGCTATGGAGTTTTTGGATATCACCTTTAATGCATGGACAGAATGCCTTGGTAAATAATGAGTTCCTTGGTAAGAGATGGAGACATGTAAGTTTTTAACTAATCTATATGTTCATTTTTATCCCTTCCTTATCATATAAATAATTTGATGTCTAGATATATTTTCTTATGAAAGGTTTTACCTAACTCCTTGGAACCGCTTGGAATTGAAGTTTTGAAATCTCGCGGGTTCTCCACTCAATCATACTGGTACTGGATAGGTGTTGGGGTTTTGATTGGATATACATTACTCTTCAACTTTGGCTACATTCTTGCTCTCACTTACTTGAATCGTGAGTGTCTTCACCTTAAATTTTTAATAAAATAGTGAACTTATGTACTAATATCACAAATTTGATTATGCAGCACTGGGGAAGCATCGGGTTGTTATATCAGAGGAAACTCAAGGCAATGAGCAAAATGGTGGTAGTATAAAAGGAATTAATGTGTTTGTTTAAAGGGATATGTTATTCTATCTATCTTTTTTCTTCCTACCTTTGTCTATTTCTCTTCAACACCATTAAGTCAGAATCTCAATAGGAGAGAGAAATGATAAAGGTAGTTGAGATTCTGATATAATGGTTTTGGAAAGTGGTAGGCAGAAAATCCCTATATATACTAATAGTAGACCTTTAAAATAGGGAAACAAATTATGAAATATAAGGAAATATGGAAACCAATCCTAATATATCTGTTGAATATCAGGATCCGAGAGGATTGTGAGTAATCCGTGTGTTTAAACTACACAACGGAGGTTCTATTATATAACTGAAATGAAAGAAAATACAATGAGATATACTTGATGTGTGACTTCTAAGCCATTATTCTTAACACTCCCCCTCTAGCTGGAGCATATAAATCATATGCAACAAACTTGAACAAGAAAGACTAAGAAACATAGCAACAAAATAAATCTTCTCTTGAATGAGGAACCAAAATCAACAATGTGCTAAAATGGCGTCGGGATGGACTTCGACGAAATGAAACGGTGTTGGGATGGACATTAGCTAAAACATATATGTTAGAATGATCATCAGCAACATGGACGCTGCTAGAAAGAACATCGGCAAAAACAACTGTACTGGAATGAACGTCAGCAACATGGACGATGCCAAAATGAACATCGGCAAAGACAACTGAGCTGGAATGTCCATCAGAATCATGAACGGTGCTCCCCCTGAATGGGGAACTTCTTAACACTCCCCCTGAAGATGGAGGATGAATAGCATAAACACTCCATCTTAGGAATAAAGAAGATTAAAACAAAGCTTCACTGAACATAAGTCGAAGAAATCAATAGCATAACAAATCATCTAGAATGACCATCAATCTGAAGAGCTGGTAGCAATGGATGACCATGACGGACATTGGCAAAGACAACTAAAAATATTCCTCTCAGGCATTTCTTCAAACAGTTGTCGAGCAGCAATGGTTTCCCCCTTAATGCGAGATCAAAATAATGCTAAACATAAATAAAAACACTAGAAACACCAAAACATAAGGAAACAAAATTAAAGTGGCCAAATACAAGCGTAATCAGAACAATATGTCAAATAATGACAAAGTGGAAAATAGAGATCAAATCAAGCCAGATCAGACTTGAATAAAATCCATAAAAGTGAAAAATATGATAGGAGGCAGCGGGATAAGAAGCCAAAGATGCAGCAGTAGAACCGAAGAAAACTCAAAGACAAGGCGGTGTAGAAACCACAGATCCACGCGAATAGGGACGGACTGGTGGTCTGACGTCGATGTTGGACGGTGCGAACAGGGGTCAGAGACACAACTGACAACATTGCAAACAGTGGCAGGGGCGAAGGCACCAAGAGCTCAAGTCATCGACTTTGCTACTCGTCGGAGAATATCATTGATGCGGTGATTGTCGCGAATGTGCTGCTAGTCGAACGTGCTTGACTAAGGACGATGCAAGGATCCAAGGACAACAGAGATAGAGACAGGTCTAATGGTGGTGGCTTGCTCGTGAACCAAAAGCAGAGATGGTGGAAGCAACAATAGCAATTTGCAACAGGGACAACGAGAAAGACGTGCGCAAGGACAATAGGGAAGATCTGCAACTGGATGGAAAAATAAAAAGGAAATGATGGCTGTCGAAATCCCTCATTGAGGGTGATATCTCTCTAATACCATATTAGAATTATGGAAAAGAGAAATAAGGAAGGCGGACTAGGATTCCTCTCGTTAGGCTCTAGATACCATGTTAAATATCAGCATCCAGGAGGATTGTGAGTAATCTATGTGTCTAAACTACATAACAGAGGTTCTATTATATAATTGAAATAAAAGGGAAAACGATGAAATAAACTTGATGTGGGACTTCTAAATCACGGATTCGGTACTCGCCACCCTCCATTTAATTAATAATTAATTAATTATTGTGGAGTTTGTTAAGCATAGCCGCATAGGTAGGTGGACCTGTACATTATTCTCCCTTCAAGGACAGTGGGCTCTCGTGTGAAGGGGCGTGTTAGATATATATAAAACCATTAATGTAACCTCACCCAATAGTTTTTATTTATTTTTTGGATTAAATTGGTTCTTTACATGGTATCAGAACCTCGGTGTCACGGGTTTGATCCTCACCGCCCCCCAGTCAATTAATAATTAATTAAGCCTTGTAGAATTTCTTAACACGGGTAGATGGACATGTGCATTATCCACCTTTCAAGCCCAGTGAGTTCTCTAGAGAAGTATAAAAACCATCAAAGTAACCTCATCCAACAACTTAAGTTTTTTAGTTGAATTGGTTCTTTACGATATCATTTAAGATACTCTTATGATATAATCAAGATATTATATGATATTTTTCATATATTCTATCACTTCCTCTCAAGCTACAACTGACTAAGCTTTAAGCTTGTCAAAAATTGACGTCTCTAAAAAGGAAAAATAACCAAACAATATAATCTAGATTCCACAAAACATGGTTGGAAAGACAAATCAGGGATGTTGGAGATGTCACAGAGATGAGCATTGCTGGAAAGACAACTCAGCAAGATGGTTGATGTTAGAGATATATAACCATTATTGTAGTCTCACCTACTAGCTTAAGTTTTTCGGTTGAAATGGTTCTTTATATAGCATCAGAGCCTCGGTGTTACAAGTTTGATCCTCATTGTCCCCCATTTAATTAATAATTAAATAAATTTTGTGGAGTTTCTTAGCACGAGTAGGTGGGTCTGTACATTGTTCACCCTTCAAACCCAGTGGGCTCTCGTATGATAGGACGTGTTAAAGATATATAAAACCATTATTGTAGTATCACTCACTAGCTTAAATTTTTGGGTTGAAATGGTTCTTTACAGTTGAAATGTTGTCAGGCCAAGGAAGAAGATACTTCATTGAATGATCGTCGGCGGAAAAGTCCTAGCAAGAAATTACACCAAGCAAAAACTAAATCTTCTCCTCCAAGTTCATTAAGAACAACATTTGGAAAATTCAAACCACAAGAAAACTTGGATCCAAAAAATTTAAATTGAAATTGAGGCCGGTGTGCGTCAGGGAGATAATAACATTGCTACAATAGAGTTTCAAGTCACGGTGAATGATACCGCTATGATGCCATTTTGTGAACAAACTCTCCTAAAAACTTGTTATTTGCTAAAGACACATGAATAATTTTATATTATATCTTTAATATGATCCCTTTGGACTTGAAGCGTCGACAATGCACAAGCACACTTGCCTTGTGCTAAAATTGAAATTTTTATTAGAAAAATGTGGACGACAAAGATCGAACTTTTGAGCACTTGATCATAAAACCTCTTATATTTTGTCATAAACTCCCAAAAGTTTAAACTATTTGCTGAAAACATATGAATGATTTTATATTATATTTCATATAATTTTGAAGTAAATAAAATATAGCCTTTCTAGAACTCAAATAGAGGTACTTCATCTCATAATTGAAAATGTAGTAATGCGTACCTGAGTAATAGTTGACTTTAAATACACGTAACATCTTATGGGTAACACTGGAACCACTTCACAGTGAGAAATGGAAAAAGCATAAGTGGAAGCACCTGTGCTCGCACTTTATCCACTATCCAAGAAGCAGTTGCGGCGGAGAAAAATCACAATCAGAAAAGAGGAATACTTCTTCCTTTTGAACCACATTCCATCACCTTTGATGAAGTAACATATTCTGTCGACATGCCACAGGTAATGTAGAAACAACAAATTGAAAAAGGTTGTATTCAACTTTCAAAGCATTAGAGAAATAAAGATTATGAAATACTTGCACTAAACTTGCAGGAAATGAGGAACCGAGGTTTTCTTGAGAATAAGTTGGTTCTTTTGAAGGGTGTCAGTGGAGCTTTCAGGCCAGGTGTTCTTACTGCTCTGATGGGTGTCACTGGTGCTGGCAAAACAACTTTGTTGGATGTACTTGCTGGTAGAAAAACAGGGGGATATATTGGGGGGAACATCACAATCTCTGGGCATCCAAAGAAGCAAGAAACATTTGCAAGGATTTCTGGGTACTGTGAGCAAAACGATATCCACTCTCCTCATGTTACTGTGTATGAATCCTTGCTCTATTCTGCATGGCTCAGATTGTCCCCAGACATCAATACTGAAACCGGGAAGGTTGGTATCTGAATCCCAAGCCTTTTCTTGGCTTTCACGTCTACTGTTTTTAGTTTAACATAGGTTGTTAACCAGCTTGGACGCTTGAGATTGCATGAAGTAGCCATTTTACTTATAATTCATTCATGTCCAAGTGTGGCTTATCTGAATATTCTAGCACTTCCCTCCTCCGTATCGAGCTGCTACCACAAATTCAGAGGAGGGAAGTGCTAGAATAGTGTTATTTACCATTCATGTTTGGAATTATTATGTCACAAAATAACACAGGAAACAAAAAGATGAGTGTGAGAGAGAGAAAAAAAAACCACTCATGTTTTATCAATGTTACGAAATTTGAGACTGATTATTGGTTGCAGATGTTCATTGAGGAAGTCATGGAACTTGTGGAACTTAATCCACTGAGGCATGCATTAGTCGGATTGCCTAGTGTTAATGGTCTCTCAACAGAGCAACGCAAAAGGTTGACCATCGCAGTTGAACTTGTGGCAAATCCTTCTATAATATTCATGGATGAGCCAACTTCTGGGCTAGATGCAAGAGCTGCTGCTATTGTTATGAGAACAGTTAGGAACACAGTAAACACTGGAAGAACAGTTGTCTGTACTATCCATCAGCCGAGTATTGATATTTTTGAATCTTTTGATGAGGTGAGTTGGATAGAATCGAGAAATGTAGCAATTTTAGTTTCTTCTCATCCTTTACTGAGTTTCTAATCTTTTTTTTCACAATGAAATGCAGCTATTGCTTATGAAGCAAGGGGGAGAAGAGATATATGTGGGGCCACTTGGACATCATGCTTCCCATTTAATTAGTTATTTTGAGGTACAAAATAGAAATGCTACTATGAAAAAAAGGGAATACTGAATTCATGTTTTGCTTCAGATCATTATCTTCGTTTAAGAATTTCACTCATGCGCACACTTTTATCTTGAAGGGAATCAAAGGTGTTAGTAAGATTAAAGATGGCTATAACCCGGCAACATGGATGCTGGAAGTCACAAGTTCAGCTAAAGAAATGGAATTGGAGATTGATTTTGCTGAAGTGTACAAAAATTCAGAATTATACGGGTATTTTCAACTGTCTGAAACCTAATCAAAATACAGTACTTGAAAATAATCTGGCTGAAAGCACTTAATGGCAAAAGGTATAAGATTTTTCTTGTAAGTTGTTAGTCACGGTAAAGAATGTTTGCTGACATAAACTGGTCTTTGGCAACTTGTTTCAGGATAAACAAAACACTTATTAGAGAAGTGAGTGCTCCAGCTCCTGGTTCGAAAGACCTTTATTTTCCTTCACAATACTCAAGATCCTTTTTGACCCAATGCATGGCTTGCTTGTGGAAACAACATTGGTCTTACTGGCGCAATCCTCTATACACTGCCATAAGATTTCTTTACTCAACTGCTGTAGCTGTTTTGCTCGGTAGCATGTTTTGGAACCTTGGCACCAAAATGTAAGATCAAACTGGAAACTTGAAAATGTTATGTCTTCAAACTCATGTTTTTTGTAACTTTTGTTTGATCTAACATGAGCTTTTCACATCAATTACTGCAGTGAAAAGCAACAAGATCTTTTTAATGCTATGGGCTCGATGTATTGTGCTGTTCTCCTTGTTGGCGTAATGAATGGTAATATAGTGCAGCCCGTAGTTGCTGTTGAGAGAATAGTCTTTTATAGGGAAAGAGCGGCTGGAATGTATTCAGCTTTGCCATATGCTTTTGCTCAGGCAAGCAATTCCTTATTTTAAAAACTTGTCTTTTATATGAGTGTTGCAATATCCTCCCAAGTCATCCTCTTAATACTTGATGCTTGTTTAGCCCTGCTTTTTTTTTTTTTTTTTTTTGCTTAAAAACTAATTTAAAGCTAGAGCTAAAAATAAAGGTAAAGCTCTTTTGATGATTACATGAACACTCTCTGGTAAAATAAATCATGTGTCCAAATATAAATGGAGATGATTACCGGGGAAAGATTCTACAATCTGGCTGCATATATAACTTAGGTATAGATAGCTTAGCGCAAAAGATGCAGAAACTGGACTCATCAAATTTGCGCCCAGCTACTGAAAAAATTGGCATACATAAACTAAGCATTTTGCATCCTGACTTCAAAGCATTAAGAAGCTCTGGTTACTGAAAAATATCTTCTATGATAGAGCTCTCTGAGCGATTCATCATGATTTGTTCATTCCCTAGAGGCATAGTCTGCACGGTATCAAACCCATTAAAAAGTGTCAAATTGTTGCATGGGGAAAAAACCTTCATAATAAAAAGAGACCTAAACAAACCCTCGTACCTGAAGAAATTATTAAATGAAAAAGTAAACACATTTAATGACTTGGGAGTGTAAAAACATTTAATGTTTTCTTGATTTAGTAATAAGAAGGTTGATTAGAAGGATTTAGAATTTATCCCTTTTATTTACTTCATTATGTGTAAATAATTTACCTCTGCCTTATTTCTTTCTAAACTTCATGTTCTCTTGCAGGTTCTAATTGAGCTCCCATATGTTCTTGTACAAGCTGTGGTCTATGGCTTTATAATTTATGCAACGATTGGTTTTGAGTATACTGTCCCTAAATTTTTGTGGTACCTATTCTTCGTGTATTTTACCTTCCTGTACTTCACCTACTATGGCATGATGTCAGTGGCCATGGCCCCAAACCAACACATTTCCTATATAGTTTCCTCTGCAATCTATTCAGTATGGAATATCTTCTCAGGATTCATAATCCCTCGACCAGTAAGTTTTGGATTCCTTTTATATTTTGTGTATGTTGAGATATATAGTGCCACATCGGTCAGATGAACAACTAATATGGAGTTTATAAGACCTTGGGCACTCCCACCCTTTGAGCTAGCTTTTGGGGTGGTGTATCTCAAGGTTCTTTACATGATATAAGATCTTGGGCACTCCCACCCTTCGAGCTAGCTTTTGGGTGGTGTATCCCAAGGTTGTACTACATTATAAAAGAAGTGATAGCTAATTGATTTAATTTTTCCATTTTGGGATTGGGTAACAGAGGATCCCAGTACGGTGGAGGTGGTACAGTTGGGGAAATCCAGTGGCTTGGAGTTTGTATGGATTGGTGGCTTCACAGTATGGAGACATAAAGCATAGCATTGAAACCGATGAAGGAAGTGAAACAGTGGAAGACTTTGTGAGAAACTACTTTGGTTTCAAGCATGATTTTCTGGGAGTGGTTGCAGCTGTGATTGTTGCATTCTCAGTAGTCTTTATATTGGTCTTTGCCATATCAGTAAAGAAGTTTAATTTCCAACGGCGCTAGATTCTAATATTTTGTATTGGAAGTTAAAGAACTGTGTTTCAATTTTACAACAGGATATTATGGGAGTTGCACTCCCTCGTAGAAGTAGATAGTTTTGTTTCTTCCCTAGTTTGTCTCTAAAAAAAAAAAAAAAGTATTGGATGTTTGCTTAATATTTTGTAAGAAAAGATCCACATAGCTTTCTGTATTGTTTTATTTAGCAATGAAATGTATCATATAGACAGGGTAGACCAAAAGCGGGCTAGGATGGGTGCCTCCCTCCTCTTTAGGGCAAATGAATTGGGGTGTACTTTTTTAGTACAAATTGGGGTGTACTTTGATTTAAATAAAGGAAGTATTTTATAAGAATTATGTAGTAGGAAAAGTGGTTGTGTAATGATACAGAGATTCGTTTTGTGTGCCGTAGTTTTTTTTTTTTTTTTTTTTGGGTTTCAAAAGGTGCGGGCCCCACAAAATATTGTGTGTGTAGGAAAGTTTGTGTGATCATGTTAAATGACAAATGCAAACCTCATAAAGGAAATTATTATTCTCATGTTACATAACAAAAAAGTTATCTCCTATACACACAAAATCAAGATGGGTCCCACTTTATTTTTTTCTCTCCTCCTGAAAATGGACCCCACATACATTAATGAGTCTGTAGGAGATAATGATTATCTCCTACTACATGAGAAAAATATTGCCCTTAAATAAATTAGATAAATAGAATATTTTGACATTGTCTAACTTGTTAGCTTAATATTGAGGTTTTTTCACCCTTTTGCCCCTCATTAATTATTTAATAATCATTTTATCCCTGATTGTAAACTATCTACCAATCTGCCCCTCTTTAATCGATTAAATTGAATATTTTATCGATTAAATGGTCAAATGAAGATTTAATCGATTAAATCTTTAACATAATCGATAAAATCTTCATCTTTATTAGGAGAACAACATTATGTATGGGAGATATAATCGATTAAATAGGGAGATTTAATCGACTAAATCTTCAAGTCAACGATTTTTGCCTATTTTAACCATTTAATCGATTAAATTTTTGGCTTAATCGACTAAAGAGGGGCAGATTGGTAGATAGTTCTGAGTGAAGGATAAAATAGTTATTAAATAATTAATGAGGGGCAAAAAAGTGAAAATGCCTAATATTGAAAGGTTTGGCCTGATCTATAAAGTTTGCTAGCCCTAATATAATTTAAATGATAAAAAGTTAATGATGGATTATTTAAAAAATAAAAAAAATAAGAATATATAGAAAAAAAACTCTTATGATTATTAATTAATTTTTTAAAAATATTTCTGAAGTTAGGAAAAATAAATTATATATGCAAATTTAAGTATTCAACCTAAAATATCATGGATTATTTCAAAGACACGCCATTATAGAATATTAAAAATCCAACATAAATACTAGTGATAAGAGCAAAAATTTATAATTATAAATATGGGTGAGATATTATAACAACCAATTAAGGTTATTATTTACTACCAATGTTACTACCAAATAATTTCATCGTTAGATCGATTATGTTAATCCAACGGTCATATTATTTCCTTTTTTGTATGGTTATGATTTTCCATATTTAATGTGAAAGTATTAAATATGAAAAATCATAATCACACAAAGGTGAAAATAAATATAAAGTACTAAATATGAAAATCATAACCATACAAGAATGAAAATGAAAATAAATATAACCATTGGATCAACATAATAAATCTAATGGTGAAATTGGTTGGTAATAATATTGATATTAACCCTAATTAATTGTTACAATATCTTTTCCCATACATAATCTATCCCTTCACAAACAATTTTGGATTTGTCACTAATTATAGTCAAATAACAAATCATCTATATGACATTTTATATCATTAATTCTTTTATTGTAATAGTAAGTATACATAAAATAGTAAAATACCTAACAAACAATAAATATGGGAAAAAAGTATGTCATATTAAATGACATAATTTGTGTTCTTTTAATAACTTTATATTATATGTTATCAGTAAGATCATATCAGCTGGTGTAAAAGTAAAAAAAAAATATTATAACAATGTCTTATAATATAACATATATCTACTAAAGTAAAAAGGGGAAGGATATTGTAATAACCAAGTTTGTGTTACTACCATGTTACTACCAGTCAATCTCACCGTTAGATCGCTTATGTTGATCTAACGGTTATATTTATTTTCATCTTTTTATGGTCATGATTCCCCAAATTTAAAGTAAAGGCATTAAATATGGGAAATCATGACCATACAAAAGTGAAAATAAATATAAAATATTAAATTTGGGGAATCATGACCATACAAAGATGAAAATAAATATAACCGTTGGATCAACATAAGCGATCTAACGGTGAGATTGACTGGTAATAATATGATAGTAATACAAACTTGGTTGTTACAATATCCTTTTGTAAAAATTACACAAATTATGTCCTCAATGTTAAACCCATGAATATATAATTTGAGTCACGTGTGTCTGCGGCGTTGCCCTGTTGACATTCCGGGACAACAATCGTTGCGATGATCGAATGCTGTGTGGTCTATCTTCTCCACAAATAACTGCACGGATTCCCAACAGAATTCGAAATAATCTTTAGTTGCTCCTTCTCTCTTACAAATGTGAGTATCAAACTCATACAGTGATACTAGTAGTGTTATAATACATATTATGCTATCTCTCTCATTGAATGTGGTGTTTGAAATTGCACAGGGAAGAAAGTGGGTTGAGACCCATGGACTCTGAACAACTGAGAGAGCATGCTCATAAGATGGTTGACTTCATTGCTGATTACTACAAAACCATTGAAGATTTCCCAGTTCTCAGCCAAGTTCAGGTTCTTCATTCTCTTCACTTCCCTTTTGTTTTCTCTAATAACACCTAAATGAATATATAATAACAGTGGTTGAGAAAGACGGTGAACTTCAAAGGTTGTAAAAGAATATGTAATAGTGATTTTCACTTTCTTAAAGATTTTCCCCCGGTTGCAGCCAGGTTATCTTGGGAAGCTTTTACCAGATTCTGCTCCTAATTATCCTGATTCATTGCAACATGTTTTGAATGGTGAAATTTCTTACTAATGTTTCTGAATTAACCTTTAATTGTTTTATGCATTGTATTATTATTGTTATTGTTTGTCATATTTTGTATTGGGAAATATTTATCTTTATGTTGTAGGAAAAAAAGTTATCTTATGTTGTAGAAATAAAAGTATGAGTGAGACCCACATGTAAGAGGAGAGAGAAAAAAGAGTGGTGAGACCCAATCCCTTTTTGTGTGTGTAGAAAAGTTGTTTATCTCATGTAAAATGAGATAAACATAACCCTTTTGTATTTCATTGAAGGGTTTTATAAGAGTTATGTTGTAGGAAAAATGATTGTGTTATGTTATAGAGATTCATTTTGCGTGCCGGAGTTTTTTTTTTTGCTGCGGGCCCCACAAAATGTTGTGAGTGTAGGAAAGTTTTTGTGGTCATGTTAAATGATAGATGATAAACCCTTCATTGAATTATATGAACGATGCTATCATGGTATTTTTTATTTCTCTCTTACACACACTGATTTTTTATGGAGATAGCTGAAACATATGTCATATTGTAGATATACAGGAAAAGATACTGCCGGGGGTGACACATTGGCAAAGTCCAAATTATTTTGCATATTTTCCTTCCAACAGTAGCATTGCTGGATTTTTAGGAGAGATGCTTAGTGCTGGTCTCAATATTGTGGGTTTCAGCTGGATAACTTCTCCTGCTGCAACTGAGCTTGAAACGATTGTTCTGGACTGGCTTGCAAAGGCGCTTGACCTGCCTGGTGATTTCTATTCTACTGGTAAGGTCTTGGGCTGCTTTATTTCTTTGATTTAATCCAATGTGGAAACATGGTGCATACTACTAAGTCTTTGTTCCTTTTAAGCACAAGGGAAAGGGCATGTATATTCTGTCTTGTATCTGAAATAGAAGAGGCTGTGTTTTCAAGTGGTGTTTTAGTTGATGATTAAGAAAATAATAGGTGAAGCTCTTACTTCTTAATAGCTTGTGATTTCTTTTTGTTTTAAATTTTAGGATGAATCATTCTTTGTTTTGTCTTTTCATACTTCTTTAATAGGACATGGACTTCTATGTATCTCATGTGTACTTTTTCTGTCTCCTTTATGCTTTCCTTAATTGATATCTTTCCTTTTTATTAACCAACAGAATAAAAAGAGAAATAGATAAAAAGTAGAAAAATGGCACTGCTCCATAATTTAGGAATCAGAACTCTTTCAGGTAGATTTGCATTATGAATTTTCTCCCATGAGTTTGGATGAGGTTGTAAATTAATGCTTGATTTCATTAACTGCACCTTGGATGAATTTCATGTATAATAAAAACCTAAAAGGAGTATGAATAGTTTATTTGGTAGAAACTCAAATACTATGATATGTAAACCTGTGAAACATGGGATGTGATTTTAGTGATTTTATTTCAGGGCAAGGTGGTGGAGTTATACAGGGAACAGCAAGTGAAGCTGTACTGGTTGTCTTGTTGGCTGCCCGTGACAAGATCTTAAGGAGGGTTGGAAGGAGTGCCCTTCCCAAGCTTGTGATATATGCATCTGATCAAGCACATTCTGCTCTACAAAAAGCGTGCCAGGTAGGTACCTTCGATGACAAAAAAAAAGAAAATGAAAAGGGGCTTCTTGAAATATATACTCAATAGTATATGGGTTTTCCTATTGCTCCGCCTCCTTGTCAAGAATTGATGCACTTACCGTTGGCCCATTGTACATGGCCTAAACATTGATTCAAAAAGCTCATAGTCAACTAGAGTTGTGACCCAATAAATATGACCCAATTATTGAAAAAGGCAATGATTTGAAATATAACAAATTGCAATCGAATCCAAATCCCAATAAAGCAGCAGATGTAATTGTGATTTGTTTGTAAAGAAAAGGAAAGTAACACGTTTGGCGTGATTTGAGATTAAAGATTTGGGACGTATTTTGAATAATTTAATTGTACAATGGGCCAACTGTAAGTGCATCAAGTTTGCTATCAATTATTTGGCCTTGCAAAATGAAGTCAACCATCTTATGAGCATGCTCTCTCGTTGACAATTACTCATTGCTTTCTGATTTATTTTAAATACTGATCTTTTATTTTACTTTTCTTTCCTTAAATTTTTGTTTATTATTATTTTATGTCATGCTCAATGAGGCTTTTTTACTTTTTGAAGCTTATACTTATCTTGATCCATATCTGTTTTTGTTATTTTATTCAGGAAAGGAACTGATTGTATTGTAACGGTTAATTTTTTTCTTAATTGTATGATTATCAAGTTCTTTAGCACTATACCTTTGAAAATGCTGGTGTTACTGTGACACTTGTTAGCATTTGATGGAAACTAAGATCACAAAGTTAAAACTTATTTAGTCTATTCTGTTGCATGTAAGTAGTTAACGAATGAGTGGAGGCTTGGAGCAAACCTATTCCTCTGTATTGAAATTTAAGGGTTATTTATCACCTTGTGGCTGTATTACTATAGCACGTTTAGTCAGATGATATTGATATCAAGATTCTAGTTTTTGATATTCTACTGTATTTTAATAAAATAACTTTTCTGTCTATCCCTTGAGATGACACAAGTGGTAAACAACCTGTCTTGTATTCATGAGATGAGTCTTAGCTTTGAACCTTGCATTTTTTAAAAAGATGTCTTTATTTGTGTTGCTTAGCTGCATTCTTGAAGATTGCATTATCGTCAAAGAGATTCAATTTATGATTAATTATGTTTTTTACTTTTCACCGGCAGATAGGAGGACTTGATCCAGAGCTTTGCAGGTTGCTTAAAACTGATTCTTCCACAAATTATGCGCTCTCTCCTGATGTACTTTCTGAAGCAATTTCAAGTGATATTGCCAGCGGTCTCATACCATTTTTCTTATGTGCTACTGTAAGAATTAAAGGCTTCTGATATTAGCTTGTAACAAAAGTACTATACAATGCATTAACTTAATTGTCCAGCTTTGTCTATGTGTGTGTGTGTCTTTCTTCCAATATTGCTCTTCTTTCTTTTTTTTATCTTACCAGTTTGGTGGATTTGCATATTCTAAATTACTCAACTCATCTGATCATTGGATCAAGGGATATTCATGTTTTTATAGGAGCTCTGTTTCTTCTTTTTATGTTGCTGGGGAACAGATGTGGATCTATATACTAATGACCTTATTGTGATGCAATTTTTCTTTTTGGATCTTAAAATGTACATTCAAAGAGATTTCATATTGAATAATAAGCATGTTGACTTTCATAAAGATATTAAATCTCTAGATGGTACTAAATGGATAATTAACACGGTAAACTTTTATTAACTGAGACGATATGATTGGAACTAATGTTGGTTTTGATTTCTTTTGATGAGTAAAGATGTATCTGAATCTTTACATCAGTGTGAGATTATTCTAGGTTCTATTATTGGTGGATATTAAGTTTCTGGCTTTGACCCTGTACACTGTATTTGTGCATGCAGGTTGGTACCACTTCATCAACAGCTGTTGATCCTCTGCCTGCACTGGCAAAAATTGCTAAGGTAATACATTTCATTCAGTTGGTGATAAAACTTGCTAATATAACCATTGATACATTGTAAGGAGGGTATTAACACCTAACAGTTCAAAAAAAATAAAAAACCAAGAGACTTACAAGCAAGGAAGCACGGATACTTCAAAATAGTGATCGAACCTGTGTCAAATACTTCACAGACATTTCGAATGCACCTAGCTGTATTTCACAATTCTTTTAATTTAATTTTTTGAACTTTTATACCAAAATAGCATTTTATTGTTACTTTTAAAACATCAGTTCTCTCTCTTGATTTAAGATTAGCGTTTCTATGTTAATTTATGCTGTATTATAGTTGCCTTGTCCTATAATTTTCAATTTTTTTCATGTCTCCTTGCCCTGTTGTATCTTATAGTATCCGTGTCTCTTGTTGTCTCCATGCTTTGTAGCTCATAAGGAACTAGGAAGGCAGCTAGATAGATGAAAACCAGAAATGGTTATGCAGTAAGTTAGAAATTCAAGGATATAACAATAATTATGGAATTGCAGGAAAGAAAAATTAGATAATGAATTTCCAATGTTTGAGCCATTAGCCCGTGCATTTAATCGGTCAAGAGGTACCCAAAAAAGATGCTTTTAAATACTTGGGCTCCATTTTACAAAAAGGTGGAGAGATTGATGAGGATGTTAATCATAGAATCAGAGCAGGGTGGATGTAATGGCGCAGTGCATCTGGGTTTTTGTGTGACCGCAAAATCCCCCTTAAGTTAAAAGGAAAATTCTATAAAACGGCAGTAAGACCGGCAATGCTATATGGAGCGGAATGCTGGCCAGCACATAGGCAACATGAGCATAAGATGGGAGTAGCAGAGATGAGGATGTTAAGGTGGATGTGTGGTTACACAAAGATGGATAAGATAAGAAATGAAGATATTCGACGAAAGGTCGGAGTAGTACCGGTTGCCGAGAAGATGAGAGAACATAGATTGAGGTGGTTTGGGCACGTGATGAGAAGGCCCTGGATGCTCCTGTAAGAACAGAAGTTTGTTACCAAGAGCTCAACACAAAAAGAGGCAGAGGTCGGCCGAAACTTACTTGGGGGAAGGTAGTAAAACAAGATTTAATGGAGTGGGATATAGATTGGCGGACGGTATGTCTTAGAACGGAATGGAGAAAAGCTATAAGTATGGTGGAGGGTTAGACCCGTGGTTATTCTTATGTTCCAGATGGTCCCTTTTTAGTCCTTTTCCCCTTCATTTCCCCCACTTCTTCTTGTCCCTTTCTTTTTCACTTTTATTTATTTATATATACATATATATATATATATTTTATTATTATTTTTATTTATTTATTTTTTATTTTTTTATTTATTTTATTTTATTTTATTTTTTCAACAATTTTATATCTTTCATGTGGGTTCATCTACCACCGACCCCAATTAATTTGGGATAAAGGACATGTTGATGTTGATGTTGATGTTGAATCCAACAGGTTAGGCTTTTAGGATGAGTGGTTCTTGAATCGCCATCTAACTGCATAAGATCTCTCAAGATTGCCTATGAAATGAGCTGCATAAAATTTTGTACAAGTTTTTGGAGAGTTATACAATCTGATAATAATTGATCTGCATGTCTTCTTGGCAGACCCACAAAATTTGGTTTCATGTGGATGCTGCTTATGCTGGAAGTGCTTGTATATGTCCGGAGTACCGTCACCACATTGATGGTGTTGAAGAAGTGGACTCATTTAACATGAATGCACATAAATGGTTCCTGACAAACTTTGACTGTTCACTACTTTGGGTTAAGGTATCCATAATTCACTCTTTTTCCCCCTCATTCTCACTTCTGCATCTTTATTTGCAACATTTCAAATTTTTCTTTTTTGTTGGTAATCATAACAAGGCAACATTTCAATTTACTTCATAAACAAGAATGTACAAAAGTGAAATTGATGATTTGTTGATGACAGGACAGGAGTGCTCTAATTCAGTCACTGTCTACAAATCCTGAATATCTGAAAAACAAGGTAACTTTCAATTTGCATGCTTGTGGTTTGTATTGAAGTTTTGCAGTGAGATGTTTCCAAACTTTTCAATCACAATGTTTTTTTATTTTTTTTGTTGTGTGTGTGTGTGTGATGTGTTTGTGTGTGTGGAGCTTTCATAGTTTTGTTGTTAAACTACATTCCTTTCAGTCAAGGATATTATGGCATTCGAGTATTACATTAAATTTATGAGTTGGTTCTTTAGACTTAAAGAAATTTGAAGAATATGAATGGTTATTCACTGTACAGGAGAAAGGAATATTCTTCTTTGAGGGAACCCAAAATGATAAATAAATATGTACCAAGGTACAAATTTTTTTATCATATGGTACTACAGAACTACCTTATATTGTATACCATTAAAAAAGAAACAAAGAAGAGAGGAAGATAAAAGAGAGTAACAAAATTGCAGCACCTGCAATGTCCTTCCTCTTTTTCCTCTTCCTACGAAGAAATGCTTCAAATGCAATGAGATATAAGTATTGAATACTTACTGGATGACCAAAAATGAACCTGGAGGAATTTTTTTCCTCCTCCTTTGTTGGAGTAGGTCTTATCTTGAGGGGACAGAGTCATTTGGGACATATTTCTTAAACAAGAAGCATGTGATTTGAAATGTTGGAGCTACTGTTATTAAGTCCTTATATAATTGTCTGCTTATGCTATCGAATTGAATTTGCAGGCCTCTCAAGGAAACACGGTCATAGATTACAAAGATTGGCAAATTCCTCTTGGACGTCGCTTTCGGTGTGTCTTTGGAAGTTTTCCTTTAGAAACACTTGTCATTGCTTTCCATTAACATTTATAGTTTGTGTGTGGTATTGAAATCTCTCCCCTCTCTCTTGAATTATTTTGTAGATAGAGAATTTAACATGCATATCCACATCTGCTCATACAAGAATCAGCATTATTCATGCATTGGGGCTCCTAAACCATTTATGTGATCATGATTTGTAATGTTTATTGGATTTTATGGATTTGTATGTCTACCCTTTTCTCTCTTTCTTTCTTTCTTCCCTTCCCCATTTAAGAGGTAATGAGAACCTCAGATGCCATAACTTTTATTAGATACTTAGCATTATCTAAAAACTTATATAAACAAAGATTTATAACTACCAGCAGATGTGTAACATTGCTTATTACCTACACTGGTTTCCAGATCATTAAAACTGTGGATGGTGTTGCGACTCTATGGATTGGAAGGTCTGCGAAGTCATGTAAGAAACCATATTGAGATGGCTGCTTATTTTCAGGAGCTTGTTGGTCAAGACACAAGATTCAAGGTATTCTTCCTTCTAGGAAAAACTTCATTTCTTAATTTAATTGCATAATGCCATCACATGGACAATTCTAACCTGAGTTTTGCTCTATATAATTTGTTTTGAATTCAAAACATGCAAATTATGAATGTCTTATCTCAATTACTTTATTTGATTCTCTGCTTATGACATGAAAAAATTGCTACAAAATATGTACACAGATCATTGCACCTCGCACATTCTCTTTAGTTTGTTTTCGGCTTTTGCCTCCTCCCAACTCTGAAGATCATGGAAATAAGCTAAATCGTGATCTACTTGACTCAGTAAATTCAACAGGAAGTGTTTTCATAACACACACGGTATGCATAAATTATCTTCAGAGCTTTCTTCAATTTATTTATTTTTTTATTTCAGCTATGTTCTTTCCCTTGATGATAACCAATATGTGCAGGTTCTATCAGGTGAATATATTCTACGTTTTGCAGTTGGAGCACCATTGACAGAAATGAGGCATGTCAATGTGGCGTGGCAGATTTTGCAAGATAAAGCCACTGCTCTACTTGAGAGTTCATAGTGTGAATATGCTCTCAGCATCATCCACTATTTATTTGGTTATGTTATAATAGATGGAATGGAGTGGAGCAGAATAAAATACATCAAAGTTTTCATATTATTATTTAGAGGGGAAAGTTATATTTACAAACTTTTTGTTTACAAAATCATACCAATTACGTTAAGTATGACTGATCATACTTCAATGAAAAGTGTATGACCGGTCATACTTAGTGTAATTTGTTAAAAAAAAAAATTGTAAATGGATCCTTCCCCTTATTTACATATTTAATAATGGAATACAAAAAAAAAATCATTCCATTATTTAAAAAATAGATGGAACAATTAAAATTATGAATTTATTGTTTTTATATTACCATTATCTCAAATACCTTAAATTTATTTTTTCAAAGTATTATAGAAATTACTAAAAGTAAGGTTATTTATATAAGATTACACACCATGAAATATTAGAATCTATTGAATATTAACAGAGAAAAAAAAAAGTATGAAATGTAATCCAGTGGCAGAATAAGTTGACGGCAAGGAGAAGGCAAATTTATTGGCTTTATTAGAAACATGTAATTTCATTATTCTCCCAATCTGGAAAGAAGCGAAATTGGTATGTGACATGAAATGGATGACCCCCAATTCCATCATTTTTAACATATCCTAAGAATGATATCCTGCCAAGTTCAGAAGAATGATATCCTCTCCTCTTTAATTGTCACAACATCAAATGATCAATTTTTCACCGATTTTGACTAAATCCATTTCTAGTCTGGTATGGTGGTGGAACGAAATCAAATACAAGCAGTTTCAAAAAAATGAAGCAAGAAACAATCATAGCATTAATGATTGAGAATAGTATTAATAGATTATTCTAATTTGAAGACCCCGAATAAAAGTGAGAATAAATTATTTACAGTAAAACAATGCTACTCATACAACTCTATATCCCCACCTTTGATCAAATGAAACCTATGTCAGAGAGACACCGATACGGGACACAATATATACACGACATTCTGACACGTTAATTTTAAAAAATATTAAATTTTGACAAGTTAGGACACGTTTTGATATTACATAATATTTTTAATTTATGTAGTGTATATTATTTTATTTTATTTTTGGATATACCCAAGGGTTTTCCCACCCCACATAGGATGAGAATAATCCCTTTCGCGGATTGAGATGGCAAGTGTATATTATATTTAATATTTAATAATTTAAAAAAAATGAAGCTAAATTTATAATATTCATCCATTTTGTAAATAAACATAAGATATCTCATATATTTATATTAAACTCAATAGAATCATAACCGTAATCTAACGAATCTAATGGTTGGAACTAAAAACGTAACGTAACGCAGCTTTTGTACCTTTTTTGAGTCTCTGCGTGTTGAAGTGTTGGGAAATGTCGAAGTGTCGGAAAGTGTTGGACACGACCCGTTAGGTATTTTGAAGTATCGGTGCATCATAGAATGAAACAATTATTTGAATCGAGGAATCTAGCAATATAATAGACACCCCAAAAATAAAAAATAAAAAATCATGGACGAGTTGATATTTATCTAATTGATCTTATTTTTTTTCTCCCAGCTCTATACTCCATCTTAAGACATGTTGCATACTTATAATGATATTTGGCTTTGGTTTCTGTATCCATTTGTGCTGATTCGGGAAAGTAACATTTTGCCTGGTGAGTTCGATAAGATCTCATACTCATCCATTTCATTATCAGGAATAGGCCAAAACCGAATACTGTCCGTTCTAGATTCTACAACTTGTTGTCTTTCCTTCTTCACAATCGGTATCGTTTTGGCAATCAAACAGAATGATTAAGATCTTCTAAAACTTCACTAAACATATATTCATATTCAGTGCTTTAGCCCAAATGCTATAAGGTGGATTGGATTCTTATTCATATTGTCTAAAAATATCTTGCTTCTTATTTAGCTGCATCTAAAAAATGGTTTTGATTCAAAATATATTCTTTTGTTCCGATGAGATAATTCCACCATTCCAATACGATTTTGTTTTTAATACGAGTTTTCCAACTATACACATTTTAAGGTGTTAATAGATTATGCATGTGATAAGTTGAAAATTACATTAATAGGTCAAATACCTTGTTTCAATTCAAAACTATAAGGTATTAAATTTATGAATCTTTCTATTTATAAACCTTTCCAACAATTTTTTTTTAATATAAGCATTACATATATTTTCAGAGTGTTATGGGAGTAGGTATGTCTTTAATAAGAATTTTTTTAAAAAAAAAGGTGTCGAATGACATTCATCATAAAGAGGTAAGTGAAATAAATATAATAATAAAAATTCAATTTTAGCTATAGATCTGAGTCATCAACATTACTAGAGCACTAACAATATTTTATTGAGCATGAATTAATGTCACACATTATTTAAGTTTGGGGACACTTTAGCAGTACTTCTCAAGCGCAAACAGGACATATCATCCCCATATTTTTATTTTTTTGAGATAACTGAGGATACAAAAATTAATTCAATCTCAAACACTATTTGAACTTTTAAATAATGGGAAAAATGTATCTAATGTTACTTTAGATAATTTTGTCTAATGTTCATCTAAACGATGTTGTTTTGAAGTTAAAAAATTAAAAAATTAGAATGATAAAGACTATCATAATCCTAAAATAAATTAAAATTACAAAAATACCATGATTTCCGTCCCAAAATGACGTCATTTCGATAAACATCAGATAAAATTATCTAAAGTAATATTAGAAAAAATAAACCTTTAAATAATAGTAGCGATTATATAAGTATTTTCTAACTTTGCATGTCACTATATTGAGTTGGCTAACATCATATATCGAATATCACTGTCCATATAATTACTGTGGTTTTTTCTTTTATATAACATTTATCTTCTGTCATATAACATTTATCGGCTGTCGTGTCAAGGTGTGATTCACGGGTCAAAGTGTTCGATCAAAATACAACGTGTTTATATTTATGAGTCAAAAATTGAAACTTAAACACAACTCGTCGCAAGTAGCGGCTCCTATATGTTCATCCACAAAAATAAAAAATCTGATTTTTTTAGAAAAAGTTAAAAATATACGGAAAAATTGTATAAAATATGCGGGTTGACCCACAATATGTAATTTATTGTGTCAAAATCACCAAAAATTTAAAAAAATATATTCCTTTTTGACAAAAAAAATTTTTACAGACGTGGATTAACCCGCGATACGACAATAATCGTATCATTTAACCAAATTCATACACAACCCATTTTACCGCATAGATTGACATGTCGTACATTTTAACTTGTCATATCATAAGTCGATGGCTATTTGACTAAACAAGGGTTTTCACTCCTTTAGTTTTCTTATTTGGTATTTAATTCGCGGTATTTATCACAATAAGGGTCTTTTGGTGCCGCGGGGGAATCCCAGCAGCATTGAGTGCCACGAACCCCCTCCTCCATCACTCACATAATTTTTTTTTAGGTGAGTGTCGCAACCCCCTCTGGCACTCACACGATTGTGCCAAGTGGCCACAATCTCGTTACCGTAAGTTCCATTATCGTAAAACTTAGGTGAGTGTCACAACCCCCTCTGGCACTCACACGATTGTGCCAAGTGGCACAATCTCATTACCGTAAGTTCCATCATCGTAAAACTTCGGAAGGCTATAACTTTGACTCGGGAATCCAAATCAAATAATTTTATTTATTTCGGATAACTTTTCAAGATCTACGCAATGATATCTCATATGATATATTTTATCTCTCACAGATATAGTTCAAATTTGTAACAACGGTATCACAATTACAAGAAAAAGTGAGAGCAAAAATTGAGAACTCATAGAACAGGGATAGACGATAACATATTGGTCATGCTTGATGCCTCTCAAGCTATTGTCTATCCCTGTTATGTCCCTTCTTTCCATACTGCCACGGTTCTCCATTTTTGCTCCCATTTCTTCTTCATTTTCTTTTCTTCACAAAAACAAAGCATGGATAGACGATAACATGCTGGTTATGCTTGATGCCTCTGAAGCTATCGTCTATCCATGCTCCGTTACTTCTTTCTCTATAGATAGGGTTCTCCATTTTTGCTCCCACTTTTTCTTCATTTTCTTTTCTTCACAAAAACAAAGCTGATTTGTAAATTGAGGAAGCTAAACAAATCCAGAGTTCTTACCTCTTCCCGCCAAAATTTGGCAAACATCATATGTTATTATCCAAATATATGCTTCTGGAATTAATTTTTTTTTGTGATTGGAATACCATTGTTACAAATTCTAGTTATGTTTGCGAGAGGTAAAATATGTTAGATAAGGTGTCATTGCGTAGATCTCGAAAAGTTATCTGAAATGAAAAGAAATCATCTGATTTGGATTCCCGAGTCAAAAGTTATGATCTTTCAAAAAATTTAAATAACAGGATTGCCTAGGGTAACGAGATTGTGTCACTTTACTCAATCGTGTGAGTGCGTAAAAGGAGTCGTGACACTCACTTGAAAAAAAATTATATGAGTGCCGGAGGAGTGGGGACGTAGCACTTAGTGTTGCTAGAGGCCACTTGCGGTACTAAACGACTCCTATTGTTAAATAAGGAAAATCAAATACCAAATAAAAATATTAAAAAGATAAAACCCTATTCGATCAAAGAGCCATATGATCCGTGGGTCATGACATATTTTGCCATCCTTTGCTCCCGAATTTGAAAATATCAGCAACTAATATCATTTTTAGAAAAGAATTCTTTTTTTTATTATAATGAGAGTTTAGTAATGGATTTACTGAAAATTGTCATTGTTAAGCATAAAATAATTAATGTTTTTTTAGTGAAGAAAAATAAAAAAAAAAAATAGAATGAATAATAAGACTCTTTCCCCCCTCTGAAAATTGTAATTGATATCGTAAGCGCACGCCGTCTCTGTCTCTTTCTCCGTGTGTTCCTCTGTTAGTGGAGCAGAGTCGCTCTGCGTTTTGCAGCTTAGCATTTTAGGCAAAAGTACTGAGTTTGAGAAAAAAATTTCAACCAAGAAGAAAATAGCGAGATTTTGATGCATTTGACTGCATTAATCCGACAAAACTTATTAAGAGTAAATATTTTGTTTAATTCTGATAATATTTATGAAATTTTTTTTAGTTCTTGGCAATAAAAAAAGATTAAATTGATCTCTAAAATTATGAAGAAAAAAAAAGGTCATGTTAGTGCTCCTTGGTCCATTTTTCATTATTTTAGGGACCAATTTGATCCTTTTTTATTGTCAGGGACTAAAAAAAATTTCGTAGAAAAAAAAGGATGTTTACTCACTTATCAAATATATTTTTGGTTGAAAAATCTTTCTAAAAAAAACCTCAGTACATTGCCTAGCATTTACTCTTCATGGCAATTTCGTGATGACTGACTGTGTTTGATTTTCTTCACTGCAGTGTGTGTGTCAGTGTTTTGCGGTGTATGCTTTGAACTGTGTTTGCACCCTTTTTTTGTTTGTTTGCTATTATAAATAACTCAATAATTGAGTAAAGCATTTCAGCGTCGTTTGCCATTTGGAGTGTTTCACAAAAATACCAGTAACGACAACGTTTCTGAAACCCCGCATTAAGGTACCTAGCTTAGCTGGCTTTATGATAATATGTGGAATAGGTTTTTTCATCTTAAAATTTTATAGGAAAAATATTTGTCCTTTTAAATGACACAACTTATATTATTTCACTTTTATAAAGAGATATGATCCACACTTTTATATTTTTTTGTTTACTCTCTCTCTTTATCTATCTTTTTCTCTCACTTAAAATGACACAACTTTACATCAATGATACATACTCTTTCCAAATTTTATATAAAAGAGTTATGTAAATCTTTTGTGTCTGTTTTTTTTTTTATTAATGTTAATTGTATTCCACCTATTTAACCTATTTAATGTATGAAAAAAAAATACAAAAATTTCATATGAAATGGTCTATTCCCAACTTTGCGCGTCTCATCTCTTTCTTTTAGGGTGGCTTTCAATGAACCATCAAATTTTGTTTGGATTATACCATATTTTCCTAGGGCTTTATTAATCTCATACAATAGGAGAGAAGTTCTCTTATGTTGTAGAGATAATAATATGTGAAACTTATCCATATATAAAAAAAAAGTAACACGAAAATCAATGTATATGTATGAGAGAAAAATACTCTTATACAACATAAGAGTATATTTTTCCATTTTCCTATTCTACAATAAAATTAATTTAAGTATTAAGGAGGGGGCTACTAACAATGCAGAGATAACCTTTTTTTTAGTATAGCTGGCATACACTACCTCATTATTGTAAAGTGTTTTATTATAATTTTTTTAAGTAGTGTTTGGTTGGTGGGTTTTTAAAAAAACCGCATGCAAATGAAGATAGGTTTCTTGAAAGCATGCATTTGGTGAAGCAAGGAATGGCTGAACACCCAGACAATTTGGATGCATACCATTTTCAATTTTGCGCCCTTTAGCTATGCATCGGCACTGTTCAAAAAGCTAATCAGGAGGTAGTTTTTTTTTTTTAAGAAAGTCGGCTAGTTGATGTGGTCCCACAACAAATGAGACCATTATACCTTCTGATTATACCCTCTGCCTCTTCGTCTTCTTCACCTTCCCAACCAAAACCTTTGAGAGGCCTATATACTGGAGGTGGGTTTCTTGCCTCTCCCACAATTTTCATTATGTCCTCCACACTCTGAACATGAAAGCTTGGCTAGAAGAACAACAAAGCAACACAACTAATTATGAGTACATGTTTGATTATAAAATAAATCCCACCTGCCAATCTCGTCCACAAACACACAAAAAAGAAGCTTATGGTGACATGCAGCAGGCTAGAAAGATGATATATAAATAAATCAGATGCACAGAAGAACCTAGTCGATTTGGAGCAAATATAGTACCTTTCCATCATATTCTCGCCTAGAAAGAACCTATGGTGCTATGTAAGCCGGTGTTCCAAAAATAAGGGTATTTTCATCATAACACATTATTTCCCATCTATATTTTGCCTCAAACCAAACATAGATTTTATAAATCTTACCTAATTTGTCGGGTAAAATTTGTTCAAACCAAACAACTTTTTTTACATTTTTCTACTTAACTCATTTTCCAACTATTTTCCTATCAATTACATTTCCCTAATATTCAAAAGATTTATCCTCAACCAAACATCCCCTTAATATTAGTATTTCTTTTTTTTAATCCCCATTTAGTTATTTTGTCCCAAATCAAAATCTCTCTCAATTTCAGTGCTTTCATCATAAAGTTTGCAGAGATTTCGTAGGACACTAAACTTGTATGTAATTCACATAATAAATTGATGCATAGTATCATTGTTAATAATAATAATAAAAAAAAAAGTCGAGACTAACACGATTCCTGACTACTTTTTTTTTAATCATAAAAATAACACTAGATGTAGAATTTTTTTTTTCTTTCAGGAAAGGGTTTAGTTAACGTTTGTCTTAAGAAAAAGTTCATATATCTACAAAGCAGTGGTTGTAGTAATTTTTATCGTCTAAATTTAATTTAATAACAATTTATCTAAGTCTAATAATATATATATATATATATATATATATGAGAGAAATGATTTTTTACTTCCGTATAAGATTAATTAATGAGTAAGACCTAATATATATATATATATATAAATATATATGTAGGGAAAGATCTAACGACGTCATTTTGGGATAAATGAATAAAAAATTATAATAAGAAAGACTATTATAACTCTGAAATAAAATATAATTACAAAAATATATTAATTTCTGTCCCAAAACGACATATATATATATAGGAAAAAATTATACTTACTACCTATTTTTTTTACTACCTCTTATTACCAAATCTTAACCATTGATTTCCGTCAATCTAACGATAATAATTTATTGGAAATTAATAATTAATTAATAAATATGATCCCTTAAATTCTAACCATTAGATTGTCGGGAATCAATGGTTTAGATTGAGTAATAAGAAGTAGTAAGAAAAAGAGGTAGTAAGTATAACTTATCCCATATATATATATATATATATATATATATATATATATAGGGGCAGGATATTCTTACACCAGTGTAAGAGTTAGAAGTCTTACACTCAATCTTGACCATTGATCCACTTGTATCAAATGGCTCACAATACTAAAAAATTATATATAAGTGGGATCAACGATCAAGATTGAGAGTGTAACTTATACGGGTGTAAAATGATCCTAACCCATATATATATAGGGGAAAACATTTCTGCAGTCACTTTAGATAAGGTTGTCGACAACTACCCTTTTTTCACTAGGTACGACCGGTCGTACATTAAAATTGTATTTTCTCTCTCCGCCATGTCAGCCGACAATGTGTGAGTAAAGAGAAAAAATAATAGCTTTATTGTTATAACTAAGTACGACCGGTCATACTTAGTGAAAAAAAAAAAAGTAACTGTAGACAACCTTATGTAAAGTGGCCGTAGAAATACTATATATATATATATATATATATATATGTTTTAAGATAGTCTTTTGCAGTCAATGTAGATAAGTTATCTACATTGAACCCAAAACGATGGCATATTATTTTTTAAAAAATAAAAAATTATAATAAGAAAGACTATTACAATCATGAAATAAATTATATTTAGAAAAATACCTTGATTTCTTCTTCAAAATGACATCATTTTGGGCTCAATGTAGATAACTTATTTATATTGACTGCAGAAATATCAAAACCAAATATATATATATATATATATATATATATATATGATTTGTTTTAATATTTCTATAGTGAATGTAGATAAATTATCTATATTTAATCCCAAAATAACGTCGTTTATGGTTGAAAGATTAAAAAATAATAATGAGAAAGATTATTACAACCCTGAAATATATTATAATTATAAAAATACTTTACCTTCAACCAAATATAGACCGGAGAAACTTAAATCAATTTTCCCGATGATATTTTGACTTACCAAACAAGTTTTTTTTTTTTTTTAACTTTTCTATAAAACTCATTTTTCCATCCTATTTTCAATAATTGTAATTCGCTGATAGAACAATTTTTCTCTTTAAAAAATTTCACTTTTGCAGCAAGTGTTACAAATTTTTGCAGCAAGTGTCACTTAACATCCCTGGCCTTCCTTTTCCTTTTAAAGCAACTTTCCTTGTTATTATTATTATTCATTTTTCTGGTTGAACTTCAAAATCAAATGCAATGCGGGTCCACAAAATCCTCATAAAAGTAAATAAAGACCTTACAACCACACGTACCAGGATAAAATCCACCTATAACAAGTTCATTCATCGAACTTCCTAACCCAATTCTTTTCCAAGAAAACCAGTTTTTCAAGTAGAAACAGCCAATGCAGGAGATAAGGTAGTATATCTGATTTCATCTTATTTTAATTTTCAATCCATGTTCCATAAAAAACCAAATGGCCTCGGTAATGAAGCTCTCCCTAGTTCTTTATCTTAATTCTGGCATCTCATTGCTATGTTTTATTTGCTTTTAATTATTAAAAATCTTATTTACTATATATCAATTTGATGAAGAAAGTGGTCCTGAGTGTTTGGAGAGCCCCAAATCCTCAAAAACCATATCATTATCGTTATGGCATCACACTCCGACTCCTCACTGTCTCTTATATCATTCATGCAAATCCCACTCATACACACATGTAAAATGTAAACAAACAAAAACTCCTCTCCTCTCATTTTCATATATATATTTGGGGAAAATATTACTCTCATTTCACATAAGATAATTTCTCTCATGTTCTCTCACTTTGATTTTTACATTACACTTTTTTTTTTATAATGGTGGGACTCATCTATTTTTTCTGTACAGTATAAGATAATTATTTTATGTGAAAGAAGACTAATAAACCCTTATCTTAGATACAAAATCTCTATACAAATATTAGATGCTCTCATTTGTTAAAGGATTGAATAATGGAGAGTCCACTCACTAATCCAATATTTCATTGTGGACTTAGTGAGTGACACACTCCCTAATGATCTCATCACACATGAGTCATCAACCCACATTTCCACACATATCCAACAAATATGCCTATAAGTTAAAAGATTATATTCCTCTTGCATCAACCTTCTATGTGCTGTGCAAGCCTTAAAAACTAAAAGATATGGAAAAAATTCTCCACATTCTCTCCTACTTTTCATACTTGTTTGTCACGTACATTATAAATAGCATGGTAAATGAACCAAACTCTCTTCATTCTATTAAAGCATAAAAGGGAAATTCATCAATCACCCTTTTTAGCAGCTGCTAAACACACAGCAGCGAAGTTAAAAAAGAGAAAGAAAAAAATAAAAACAGAACATTGAAGAGAGAATAATAGAAAGAGAGAAAGAGAGAGAGAGAGATTGAACACACACTCTCTTTCTCTCTCTTTGTTCTACATTGTTATAGTTATAGCTGCGAAAAAGGGTTGCTCGTAATCTTTGTCGGTCTATGTATCGGTGAATATCCAAAGGTTGTAGTTTGTGTAGCAGCTACACATGATCACAAGCGATTTCAGAAAACGACCCAGGTTAGTTTTTTGTATCTTCTTACTGATTTTTTGATTTCTAGTTTAACTCTTTGTCCCTTTCTGTTCTTGGATTACATGACACAACTCATAGGAACTGCAAGGTCTTCTTTATCTCTCTCTCTCTGTGCTTATTCTTCGTGTTCCGTGTTGGTGAAAATAACTTTGTTTTTATGTGCAATGTGTCTGCAGAATCTAACTCCAGATGGTGAAATGTCCTTACTTGCACGCTTAGCTTCTCTTCTTCTTAGTTCTAACCGACTCACTTGTTCTGAATCCGCGTTTTCATCTTTACAACTTTCTCAGCAATGGACTTCAATGAAATCTCAGCTCTAATGTTGTTTTCTTCAGGATCGTTGAATACCCTTTTGAGTGGTGTCCTTGGATTGCCCGTGTTGGAAGTGGTAGCAATCTGTGCCAACTTGACTCTGCTTCTTCTGTTTCTCTTTGTTGTCTCGGCCAGGATGATACTTGTGTGTCTATGGGGAAGAGTTCGATTCGGTAAGGACAATACTGCAGACAATGCCACCTCAATTCATGCTAATGTTGATGGTGGAATACATGACGTTCGAATAGGTACATGGTTTAAGTTGTCAGTGTTGTCTTGTTTCTATGTTCTGTTGGTGCAAGTTTTGGTGTTGGGGTTTGATGGGGCTGCTTTGATTACGGAAGGGACTAAAGGGAAGCCTGTGGTTTTGTCTCTTCTTTGTGTGCCACTTGCACAGGGTTTAACTTGGGTTGTATTAAGCTTCTCGGCTTTGCATTGCAAATTCAAGGTTTCTGTCAAGTTTCCAATTTTGTTGAGAGTTTCTTGGTTTTTGTTATTTGTTATTTGTTTGTGTACTTTATATGTTGATGGGAGAGGGTTTTGGATGGAAGGTTCCAAGCACCTACGTTCTCACGTTGTGGCAAATGTTGCTGTCACCCCTGCTCTTGCCTTCTTGTGGATTGCTGCAATTAGGGGTGTTACTGGTATACAAGTTTGTAGGAACTCCGAGGATCAACAGCCATTACTTGTTGAAGAAGAACCGGGGTGTCTCAAGGTTACTCCTTATAGTGATGCCGGAGTTTTTAGCTTGGTCACTCTGTCTTGGCTGAACCCAATTCTTTCCATTGGTGCAAAGAGACCACTTGAGCTTAAGGACATTCCCCTTGTTGCGCCGAAAGATCGAGCCAAGACCAATTATAAGGTTTTGAATTCTAATTGGGAGAGGTTGAAGGCTGAAAACCCTTCTATGCAGCAGCCTTCATTAGCTAGGGCACTTCTCAAGTCATTCTGGAAGGAGGCAGCTTGTAATGCCATCTTTGCTGGCATCACTACTCTTGTCTCATATGTGGGTCCGTACATGATAAGTTACTTCGTTGATTACTTGGTTGGCAAAGAGACTTTCCCTCATGAAGGGTATGTCCTTGCAGGGATATTCTTTGTTGCAAAGCTTGTGGAGACCTTGACAACTAGGCAGTGGTATCTAGGAGTGGACATCTTGGGTATGCATGTAAGGTCAGCTCTGACAGCAATGGTATATCGAAAGGGGCTCAGATTATCAAGCATGGCCAAGCAGAATCACACGAGTGGGGAGATTGTTAACTACATGGCTGTTGATGTTCAGAGGGTTGGGGACTACTCATGGTATCTTCATGACATGTGGATGCTCCCTCTGCAGATTGTTCTTGCCCTTGCAATTTTGTATAAGAATGTTGGAATTGCTTCCATTGCAACACTGATTGCTACAATCATTTCCATTGTTGCCACTGTTCCTGTGGCTAGGATCCAGGAAGATTATCAAGACAAATTAATGGCTGCTAAGGATGAAAGAATGAGAAAAACATCCGAGTGCTTGAGGAATATGAGGATTCTCAAGCTGCAAGCTTGGGAGGACAGATATCGAATAAAATTGGAGGAAATGCGTGGAATAGAGTTCAAGTGGCTTCGGAAAGCCCTCTATTCTCAGGCTTTCATAACTTTCATATTCTGGAGCTCCCCTATATTTGTTTCAGCAGTCACTTTTGCTACTTCCATATTGTTGGGTGGTCAACTGACTGCAGGTGGTGTACTTTCTGCTTTAGCTACTTTCAGGATCCTCCAAGAACCTTTGAGAAATTTCCCGGACTTGGTGTCAACAATGGCTCAGACAAAGGTTTCTCTTGATCGAATATCTGATTTCTTGCTGCAAGAAGAATTACAGGAAGATGCAACTATTGTTTTGCCACAAGGCATTTCTAACATTGCTGTAGAAATTAAGGATGGTGTCTTCTGTTGGGACCCTTCTTTATCTTCTAGGCTTACTCTATCAGGGATACACGTGAAAGTTGAAAAAGGGATGCGTGTGGCTGTTTGTGGTATGGTTGGTTCAGGGAAATCGAGTTTTCTTTCTTGCATCCTTGGAGAGATTCCTAAGCTTTCTGGTGAAGTATGTTGGTTTACTTAAGCTATTAACTCCGTATTTAGTATTTTTATAGCTGTCTATTGGCATTTTCAATTATATTTTGATTGGTAACTGTTTTTACAAGATGCATTGGATTATTTTGCAGGTAAGAGTATGTGGCTCTGCTGCATATGTCTCCCAATCCGCATGGATACAATCAGGAACTATAGAAGAAAATATCCTCTTCGGAAGCCCAATGGACAAAGCTAAGTACAAGAATGTTCTTCATGCTTGTTCACTGAAAAAGGACCTAGAACATTTCTCACATGGTGATCAGACAATTATTGGTGATAGAGGTATAAATCTGAGTGGTGGCCAGAGGCAGCGGGTTCAGCTAGCCCGAGCACTCTATCAAGATGCTGATATTTATCTGCTTGATGATCCCTTCAGTGCAGTTGATGCCCACACTGGATCAGAATTATTTAGGGTTAGTTTTCCTTAGCATAGAGTTGATGTTACTATTTAAATGAATTGGATTTGGCTTAATCTATGACATGGAACTGCAGGAGTATATATTGACAGCACTAGCAGATAAAACAGTCATTTTTGTGACCCATCAAGTTGAATTTCTTCCTGCTGCTAATTTGATACTGGTATGGCTGTAAGGGTTTTTCTTGCACATTCATGCATTTACGCAATATGAGGCCAAGTTAATGAATGATTACATTTCATTTCACATTTGAGAATTGTATATTTCCTGCATGATACATGATCCAGGGTTTCAGATGCCCTCTGTTATTTCAATGTAATGTTTCTCTCCTCATATAATGTTCGCTTTATTAGTACTTTATTTTTGTATTACATACCGTCTGCCTTCAGGTTCATTAGATGTATCAAGTTTCAAGATCATACTTGTGCAATAAGTTTATGATTTGAATTATGTTTCTTGATATTTTCTATCATAGTCAATACGAAAACAAAGTAGATTTTTACAATTATATTACTACCTGACAGATACAATGAGGAAACATTTAGAAAACAACACAGACGAGTCAGTTTAAAGGTTCATTATATGAAACTAAAGCTCCTATAAGCATATCAACATGGGATGTTGCCAGCTGTTAAAATAAATCATCAGGAAAATTGATGATATCCTTGTCAAAATATCAATTATTTATCTTTGTCTGTAAAGATATTTAATTCTTCCAAGGACTAGGAAAAATCCTTTTCAATTGTTTCATGTTATATGATTTATTTTTATTTTTATTTTTCACTTAACAAAGTCTTTCAAGTTCTGAAAGAATTTAAGAGTATTATCATGCAGTTGATATGAAGTGAAGATGATTTTCTCTAATTTATTTCCATTTTTGAAGGTTCTTAAAGAAGGCTGCATCATACAGGCAGGAAAGTATGATGATCTTTTAGGAGCAGGAACAGATTTTAAAACTCTAGTTTCAGCTCACCATGAAGCCATAGAGGCTATGGATATCCCTTCTCACTCCTCTGAAGATTCGGATGAAAATTTATCCTTGGATGCACCTGTTATGACCAGTAAGAAATCCATTTGTTCTGCAAACGATATTGACAGTTTGGCAAAGGAAGTGCAAGAGGGATCATCGGCTTCAGATAAAAAAGCAATTAAGGATAAGAAGAAAGCAAAAAGATCAAAAAAGAAACAGCTTGTTCAGGAAGAGGAGAGGGTTAGAGGTAGAGTCAGCATGAAGGTGTATTTGTCATACATGGCAGCAGCATATAAAGGCTTATTGATTCCACTCATAATAATTGCACAAGCATTATTTCAGTTCCTTCAGATTGCTAGTAATTGGTGGATGGCTTGGGCTAACCCTCAAACAGAAGGAGACCAGCCCAAAGTTACTCCCATGGTTCTTCTTCTTGTTTACATGGCCCTTGCTTTTGGCAGTTCATGGTTTATATTTGTAAGGGCTGTTCTGGTGGCTACATTTGGTCTTGCAGCTGCACAGAAGCTATTTTTTAAGATGCTTAGAAGTGTTTTCAATGCACCAATGTCTTTCTTTGACTCTACACCAGCTGGAAGGATCTTGAATCGGGTAAGTTTTCTTCTTCTTTTATTTGTTATTTTTATTCACCTAAGGGGGCGAACCGGAGCAGTGGTAAAGTTGTTCCTTCATGACTGAAAGATCATGAGTTCGAATCCAGGAAACAACCTATTTGCAATTATGCAAGGGTAAGGCTGCGTACAAAGCTAGTCGGGTTTAACAGGGTGTGGTTTTTATTTTTTTTATTTTTTTATTCACCTGTCTCTCCCTGCATGGTGTAGATAATAATAATGTGTCATCTGTATCCCACCAGGTATCAGTTGACCAAAGTGTTGTGGATCTTGACATTCCTTTTAGACTTGGTGGGTTTGCTTCAACAACTATACAGCTTATTGGTATTGTTGGTGTAATGACAGAAGTTACATGGCAAGTTTTGCTCTTAGTTGTCCCAATGGCCGTTGCTTGTTTGTGGATGCAGGTAATTAGAGATCTTCCTGCTTAAAATCTTTCAAACTGCTTTTCAAAAATACTTATGCAAGAAAAAACTGTTGTTAAAAAAAGAGAGAATTTTATTCAAGAGGGAAACATTGATAAAGGACTAGTAATCTTCCAATCACATTTCATTTTTGTTTTGATGTTTGCCTATCACACTGTGTTTTGATTTCTTGAATTGTTCTAATCATCAACCAATTCCATGGCAGAAATACTACATGGCTTCCTCAAGGGAACTGGTCCGTATTGTAAGTATCCAGAAGTCTCCAATTATACATCTTTTTGGTGAATCAATTGCTGGAGCGTCCACCATCAGAGGTTTTGGACAAGAAAAAAGGTTCATGAAGCGGAACCTCTATCTTCTTGATTGTTATGCACGACCATTCTTCTGCAGTCTTGCTGCTATTGAGTGGCTTTGCCTGCGGATGGAGTTATTGTCAACCTTTGTATTTGCTTTCTGCATGGTGTTACTTGTGAGCTTTCCTCATGGAACTATAGACCCAAGTAAGTACTTAGTTTTGATAACTTGTTTCATCTCTTATATTCAAAATGTGATATGTCTTATCCCGGAGGTTTAAGTTATATAGTTCTATTAGAAGTTAGTTTCATTTTCACAAGTGATGGTTTGTCATGATGCAGGATGCAATAATGAAACAATATTCTGTTGCTTATTGCTATTACATTTTCTGTATAGGCATGGCTGGACTTGCTGTGACATATGGCCTGAATTTAAATGCACGCCTATCACGGTGGATACTTAGCTTTTGCAAACTTGAAAATAAAATAATATCTATCGAAAGAATTTATCAGTACAGCCAAATTCCTAGTGAAGCACCAGCAATTATTGAAGATTCTCGCCCTCCATCCTCATGGCCTGAAAATGGGACAATCAGAATAATTGATTTGAAGGTAACCAAGCTCAGTTGCACATTTATGTATTTTTTATTTATTTTTTCATATATTTATTGTTTATATCTTTTTTAGAGGTGGAATAATTTAGGATGTTGCTTGGAATAGTTGGACGTACTGGTAGCCATGTTACATGCATTAAAATATCCTTATTGTAACTTTTCTAGATTGAACCTCTACTTCTCTCACCTTTACTCTGTCTCTCTTGAAGGTCCGTTACAAGGAGAATCTTCCTTTGGTGCTTCATGGAGTATCCTGCACATTTCCTGGTGGGAAGAACATTGGAATAGTTGGACGTACTGGTAGCGGCAAATCTACCTTGATTCAAGCATTATTCCGATTGGTCGAACCATCAAGTGGGAGTATCCTTATCGACAACATTAATATTTCAGAGATTGGCCTTCATGACCTACGAAGCCATCTCAGTATCATACCACAAGATCCAACCTTATTTGAAGGGACCATTCGAGGCAATCTTGATCCTCTTGAGGAGCACTCAGATAAAGAGATTTGGGAGGTTAGTTTCACTTGCAGAGTTCCATGTATTTTATTACACAGTTTGTGTTGTCTTTAAGATAAATTCCTATGAAGTTTACTTATCTATATGGATGTTAGAAAACAAAATAAACAAAAAAAATCCAATTATCTTCAGGTTTTCCATGCTTATTATGTATAGTGACAGCCAAGTTTATTATTATCTTTTAATAGAAAAGGAAATATTGATCATAATGCAGGAAGAAAGAACAAGAAAGAAGTCTCTAATACAATAGAAGGAACCTATGCAATAAACTTCCTCTAACATCTCCACCAAAAACAAGCCAAGCATAGCTTCCACTATCATCATTTTAACAAATTTACTCCAAATATGTAACTTGCCCAAATGAAGGAAAAAAACCCACCACTTATGACTAAAGCAACCCTCCATCTGAGCTAAATTGGGTGTTCAAAAATTACTTGGAACTAATTAAAAGTGGGTTGAAAGATTGTTTGTTTACACTGATAGATCCAAACACAACAAAGTGGGTGGGCCTCTTTGTATCTTTGCTCCTAAGCATGAACTCAGTGTATATGAAAACAGACCAATAGTCCTTGATTTTTGAAAATTATAGCTATTTGAATAAAAGGTTGTACACTATGTAATTGTTGGGTTTTAACTTTACACAGGCACTAGATAAGTCTCAGCTTGGAGAGATTATCCGTAATAAAAGACAAAAGCTTGATACACCAGGTAGGCAACCAGAATTTTTTTGGAAAATACACAGTATCTTTCCATCCCCACCCCTTAATAAAAAGAAAAGTGTTTGAAGTCACAAGTAGCTATCTTAACACGTATTTGCAAACCTGCAGTTCATGAAAATGGAGATAACTGGAGCGTAGGACAGCGGCAACTTGTTTCTCTGGGCCGAGCTCTACTGAAGCAGTCAAAAATACTCGTACTTGATGAAGCAACTGCATCAGTTGATGCTGCCACTGATAATCTTATTCAGAAAATTATTAGAGAGGAGTTCAAAGACTGCACTGTGTGCACCATTGCACATCGTATTCCTACGGTCATCGACAGCGATCTAGTTCTAGTCCTCAGTGATGGTGTGTATAGCAACACTTCTGTCTTTTTCTTTTTTTTTCTCCATTTATACATCCACAGGCTTTGCATAATGGTTCACTAGTTTGTGGTTCTGAAGTTTATGTTTTATACTTTTGCAGGTCGAGTTGCAGAGTTTGACACTCCTTCAAGACTATTAGAGGATAAGTCATCCATGTTTCTGAAGTTGGTGACTGAGTATTCATCACGGTCAAGTGGTGGTATACCAGATTCTTAGATCAGATGGAATGTACAAAAACCTTCAGAGTTAGTGGTGGCTGGAGCTTAAAGATGGTTCAAAAGTTGAAACACTGAGTGATGCCTCACTTGCATGCCACTGCTGCATTTGGCGCAAAAAAGAATGGAAGGAACTGAGGTGCGTGTCTCTTCATCAATCAAGCACTTCATAGGGGGAGAAAATTAGTTTGGTTCTTCCCCTTGAACAAAATTGACGAATATATACATAGTTAACATGCTTTGTAACACAAAAATAAGATGACCTGTGATTACAGGAAAGTAAATATGGGGGTCTGAATCAGGTTCAATAATGTGCTAGAAAGTAGTTTGTAGTATGAGGCACTAGGCTTTTGCTTAGTTAGAGAAGTGTAGAGTTAAAAGTAGTCTTGTGTATTCCACAATTTCTTGTAGCAAGTTCAGAATTGAGCCATTGCAAGGTCAGATTCCAGCACCCCCACCCCCACCACAAAAATAATAATAAAAATAAAAAATTGATGTTGGTTATCTTTTCTCTTCCCCAAAGTTAATTAATTTTCTTATGTTTCTTATTGTTATTATGAAGTGTAATTAACTGTAGTTCGCAGTATCATCGGTGGCTAGTGAAAAATCCTTTGCAATATTAAGGGCAAATTCCAGTGTGCAAAGCCTTTCCAATTTTACAATGAGGGTTAATTATATACACAAAACATGAACACATAATATTCGGGTCACAAAAGAATAACCTTATCCCTTACTGCTATGCTCTTAATCCTTTGCAATATGATGCAAAAAAAAAAATTCTTACTAAACTGCCATGAAAATAACATGAACCACATTGAATTAGCACTTAAAGGTTAAAATGCTGCGTATGTCTCCGGAGGTGGTAAAGCGGGCTGTTCGGTAAATCACAATGTGATTGTAGCTACAAACTCTTTATGGCACATCAATACACAGCAAATTAGTACAACCTAAAAAATTTCCTTTACATTTCTAAATTTGGGTCACTCGGGCCATACAAACAAATTTTATTTGATCACAAGTCTATAAATGTCAGATTATAGGGATTACATTCAAATTTTTTTTGGTGAATGAATTGCATTCAATTTTATTAATAAATATCTATTGGGAAAAAAAAAAAAAAAAAAAAACCTCGCAAGGACAAAAACATGTTCAGTGTTTATAAAAGTGTTCACTGATTAGATTGGATTGCATCGTTTTAAGGGGGAAATTAACCTATCCCATTTCAATAGGCTTTTTATATTATCATCCGATTGCTATGCTTTACAATATAAAATTGATCCGATTCAATCTAAATTAAAATAATTTGAATTGACTCATTTTTTTATTAATTTATTAAAAATATACAAATTCATTGTAGCTCATCAAAATACAAGTCCAGACTTGTTGAAAATCATACGATACACCAAATCTACCTTCTAAAATATGAAAGTAGAGAGGGAATTGGATTTAGTCTGATGCATAATGGTAAAGAACATAAATAAGCAAGCCTTTACAAGTTGCATCTTGCTTGGACTTTGATTGACAATCAAAGATGAATTTTTACAAGCAAGCCTTTAGTATGAATTTTTAACAAACAAATGATTCTTAAGAATAATAATCAAAGTCATTAAATTTTTTTGCAAGCTATTAGTGTGATGGAGCATGTTATTCACACTTAAAATATTTTATTTAATTTTCATCAATATTTTTAAAAATATTTATTTAAATTATTATATGAAATTTTTTATAGTAAATGCAAATGTATTTATTCCAATTTAATAGATCATAAAGTGAAAAAACTGGCATATGTATTGTGCAATGAACATTATTCTTTTGCTCATTGTCTTGTCAAACAGTAATTTGCATTCATTATGATATGAGAACGCTTAACATTGTTACGTATATGCTCTTTTAACTCAATGACGAAAACAAGTCATGCAATAGCAACATAGGTTCTTTTTCCCTTGTTATTCAACAAATGAATATTGAAATTTTGTCTCTCAATTGTGAGCCTACATAAAAAGTCTTGAGAAATTTTTATCGATAATATACTATTTATTAAGTATGTTTAGCGTCAACGTATTACCAGTGCTGCGATTATATATCAAAAATAAAATAAAATAGAACTCATCATTAGAGATGACAAACACAAACATGTATCATTCAATTAATCATGAAGAAGAATAGCATAAGGAGGAATGCCAAAACCAGAGAAAATATATTAGAGTAAAAAGAAGAACATACATTGACTTTGAGAGAAGACTAGGGTAGATTATGAGACACTGCAATAGAAAAATCTCAAGGGTTAGGGTGAGATTGTGAGAGAGGCATGCTATTTATACTTCTCACTAAAAAGTCTCATAATTTCACCAAAAAAAAAGTCTCATAAAATACACACTAATAAAAAATTCATTAAATTCGTCAGACTTTTTAATACCACAAGATTGTTTTTCTTTTGTTTAAAATCATGATTGAATACCACGTGTCTTTTTTTCGATCCTTTAAAATCTTAATTAAATACCAATGGATTTTTTTGTCCAAAAATAATCCATTGAAGTCTCAATCCAATACACCCCATGTATTCGTGTTGATTTACATACTACATAACATTTTGCTGAGGAAATCTGTTACTTTGAAATGCAATAATAGTTAAAGAGGATGATTATATATATTTACAAACTCTTACAACCAAATCTCAATTGTTGATTTTCGTCAATCTAACGGTTATAATTTATTGAATCATATTTATTAATTAATTAATTATTAATTTCCAATAAATTATAACCATTAGATTGACGGAAATTAACAATTAAAATTTGGTTATAAGAGTTTGTAAACTATTTAATTTGTAAATATAATCTCCCTCATAGTTAAATATGACAAATAAAAAATGCTATCAAACACCAAAATCGTCTCTTTACATTTTGTATTTTATTAATTGGGATTATTATTTCTTATAGAAGATAATTTTATCTCCTACACAGATAATAAATGTATGTAGAGCTCATTTGAGACCATGTGAAGAAAAGATAGAGAAAAAGATAATATAAGCTGTAATAAGCACTATATATTCTTATGTGTGTCTAGAAGATAAAATTATCTTGTACAGATACATTAATCCCTTATTTAATTTGTTAACTATATATCAAGCGGAACTAAAACTAGGTGAGTTAGAAAACATTCCAATCTAATTTGAATAGCTTGGGCAAGATTTCCCTTTTCCACTTGAGTATACTTCAAGTCATTTCAGGAGAACATTGGGTTTCCTTCAGCATGAGGTAACCTCCAGATCTAATCTAACTTCGGGTGAAAGCAGAAATAATCTTCAGTGGTGACTGTGTCATGGACTCGAAGTTCAAGCATGGCTCGTTTGAATACATCAACTTGGATGGAAAGAACGTTGGTGCAACAATGCGCTTGCAGCATAGAAGCACCAAGGGTGAGCCAAAAGATTGTTGTTGCATCAACATTTATGTTAACAACAACGTTCAGGGTGTCTCAAATTCAGTGTTGCATGATAGCGAGGTAAGGATGAGAGACCCAGGAATCAGTTTATACTTTGAGGACTTGAATGTTGATAAAGGAAATTCCACATGCAAGAAGAGATTTTGCTGGGGAGATAGGCTTGAATTTTGGCTTTCCACATTGTTCTTTATGGCTTTTCTGTTTCTCCTTGTGTTTATATTCTCAGCTAAAATCGTCTTTTTTATCTTATGAAGTCCAGGTGCTACAACATTCCACTCTAAATAGGGTATGCTAAATTGATTTTTGAACTGTAGGATTTTTTTTTTTTTGAGGGGTGGCAATATATGCCAATGCCATTAATTATGTGTTCATGTTTGACTTTAACATATGGTTGCATTAATACTCTCTTTTCTTTAATTTGTAGTGTCATGGTCAACTTTAAGAATGTTGAAATCGTGATTTATATGATTAACAAACTCAAGATTCAGACAACATTGTTTTCAACCAAGAAGAACTGTCATTGGAGATCTAGAATTATTAATAAGGTCTTACTTACAATGGATCAATAAAATTATTCCATACGTGGTGTATTAAAGGTGCGTTTGGTTCCATTCTTTTCAATATTTTCCTAGGCAAATGAAGTATGGTTTTTAGAAAACCAATGTTTGTTTCAACAGTTTTTGACCAAAACCCATCCATGTGAAATGCATGGCTTTTTGAGAAAGATAGGAATTTGCATCGTTTAGAAACTGGATTTGAGGGTGGTTTTTTGAGAAAACCCGGGTAAAGCACTGTTGACACACTTTTTGTCATATATTCCTTGGTAAAACTTTGTCAAATCAAACTACTTTTTTTTTAACTTTCCCTATGGATTCCTAGTAATTACATTTTCTTAGTATTCTTAAAATTTATCTTCAACCAAATGCCCCCTAAATGTATGGTTTTGAAGAGAGTTAGTGGTAGCCCACTCTGAAATGAAGATCACAGTCATTGAGCCCAACCGCAAGACAGTGTTCCATCATGCAAGGTTGTAGTTTCCTTTTCAACATTCAATGCACATAAACCACGACCACCACTGTTATTAACTTATAAACACATCCACATAATCACATTTTTTTATGTAACCTATTTCTGGTCTCCATGTAATAGAAAACTTTTGATGTGGGTTGGGGGAAGCATCTGAGTATCTCTAAAAGGTCATGGATTTCAAGCATACCTAAATTATAGGCGTAATTGAAGGAATTGTTCTTGACCATGTGTCATTTCATCGGCTCTTGGTTTTGATGTGTGAATTTCAAGAGAGTGATTAGTGGAACGGAACTACTTTTAATGGATGGTGTATCTAGCCACTTGTTCCCTCAAGACCATCAATAATTTGATGCTCCATCTCATAACATTAATTTTTTTCTTTCTCTTTTTATCCCTGTGATTTTTCCTCATTCACAATTTTACCCTCTCATTTATACTAAGGGACCACCTAAAGAATGGTGGACCCAGACCACAATAAATTCTCTCATTTCTCGAGCGTGTGCAGCCTCTGATATATGGAAAAGATTCTTAAATTACAATATGGGACGTTTGGTAGAAGAGAAATTTTTTTTACTCGGGAATCATGATTATTGGGAATATGGTTAGAATATTAACTTTCCGGTAATGTTACGAAAAAGCTGTTTGGTAGGAGAAAATATTACCGGGTATTTTGATTATTTTCCTGAAGTGTTGTTTGGTTGATGATAAAATATCAGTGGGAATATAAGAAAGTAGACACGGTTCAAAACAAAAACAACATATTCATCTTGAAAATTTACAGATCGTGATTTTTGTAGATAACCTCATCCTCCTAGTAAGTTTGTTGAAGAATACATGGGTCTTCAAGCTCACTAAACTCCATCCCAAATCCCTGAACATAACAAAAGAAAATCAAATCGTTCCAGGAAGAAGGAAAAAAGGACAATCAGTTACAGAAATTGCAGCTTCTATATATAAGGAGGTAATATTGGTTCCATTCTCAATCTCCATATAGACATTGCAACAATACCAAACGTGAACCGAGTTCTTCATCATTAGTTAACACCATGAAGTTCTTCATCATTAGTTATGAAGACCCGCGGCCAAAAGGGAAGGGTATAATTGTCCGAAAATATCAGATTACAAATCCTTACATTTGGTATTTCACAAATACCACCTTTTTGGTGGTAATTCCAGAAGTTAAAGTATAACACAATTTGGTCATAAAAACAATTCCAGGGCAAATTGGATATCCACGCAACTAATATGAAAACTCTTACCAAACATAGTCAAATAAGTTACCCATTGTAACTTTCCTGCTATTTTCCTAAACACACCTCTACCAAACAGCCCCTACATGTGTAGACTTAATATCAATCCTAGGGCTAATGCAGCAGTATTGATTTTAGAAAAAAACATTTTGTAACCAGAAGAGAGTGCAACATGACCCATATAGTAGAGGGAATTTATACTTAGACTCTGTTTTTCCTTTTAATTTTTTGTCATTATTTTTTATCATCTGATAAAATCAAATTAATGATTTTTTATTTAATATTATTTATTAATCATTTATTTGATTTTGATTTAATAATTTAAAAATTATTTAAAAAAGTTTAAGACAAAATAGGTCGCAACATTTCTCAAAAGATTAAATATTTTGTGAATTCATATTTGAATTAAATTTATATTAATATTTGAGAAATGTTAATTCAAATATTAATATGAATTTATATTTGAATTAAATTTATTAATAATTGTTTACAAAAAAAATTATTGATAATTATTATTTTAAATTTAATCCAACAAGATATGTATCATTACATTGTGTAAGCATTACGTTCGTAATAAAATGAAGTAAATATTATTTTAAATTTATATATTCACTTTAATCCCTTAGTATGCTACAACAAATCTAAAACCTCTCTTTAGCTGATAACGGGGTGTTTGGTATAACATATAAAGTTTGATAGTATAAATTTATATTATATGTTATGATATTTTTTATTGTAAATATCATAGAGTATAAGTTTATATAGTAGACTCCATTTATACATCAAAATGATGTATAACTTAATCAAGCCTAAGGTGAGATTAGACCTGATAAGGGATTAATGTATTAATAAGTGCACTTCTCAAAAATTAATATATTATTTTAATATTAAAATAAAAATAATTTTTCAATATATAATTTTTTTAAATATTGGAGATTTTTATTTTCATAAAAATTAATATATTTTTTGAACACATTAATCAATAGATTTCTATAAAAATTAAAATCATATGACATATTTGGAAGAATTATATAAAGAAATTAAGAGGTATTTTTGTCAAAAATATTTATTTTTATCCTATATAATATTATACAGTGCATTACTAAAAACTAGATAATATTATCTTATATAATATCACACTAAACGCTGAATTATATTAAAATTTAATCAGATCTTATATAATCAAGCCTTATACTATTAGATCTTATTATATATTATGTACCGGATATACCATAAGTATACCTTAGTATAAGAGATTTAAGATCGAGAAGTTAATCACAACTCGAACATAGGATGGTGTGAAGACGCCTTATCAGTATATGGCAACGAGCCGTTTCTCATTAATGATAGATGTCAAGTAGAAGTATAGTGATGTATGCACATGAGGAATTCTAACATATCGATATATTCGTACAATACGATTCACATGCGCAACTATATATATTATGGGATGTATCGAAAAGGGATTTATATCGGACGATGCAATATGTATCGTGTAATATACGATACAATATTTTATTATATTTTTAATATAAAATAAAAAGAAATAAATATTTGATTTTGAGTTTAAATCAAAAAACAATCTAAAAAAACTACATTAATAAAGCAAATAACTAAATAACTAATTTAATATATATTTTTAAATTATTTTTTATTATAATTTATATTTTACGATTTGATATAATTCTCTATGCACGATACAAAAAATTGTCCAAATGATATACGATATGCATTGTTATTCAAAAACTTGAAATTATAGTCGGTTGAATATTTGATGGCAGTTACCTGTTGATGGCTTTGTAAAAATAAACACGGATGGAGAAACGTGTGGTAATTCGGGATTGGCTGCTTGCGGGGGTTGATAAGGAATTCTCAAGGTAATTGGATAACTGGTTTCTCCTCTAGATTGAGTTTTTGCTGAGCTTATAAAGCAGAACTTTGGGGTATTCTTCATGGCTTTGAGGTGGCTTGGAACGCTAGCTACAGAAGGTCATTCTTGAGAATGATTCGCGTTCAGCAATCACTGAGCTCACCAATCATGGTGCAGCAGTTCGTGAGGAGCGGTTACTTTCTCGTATACGAACGTTGATCGATAAGGATTGGGATGTGAGAATTCAACATAATTTTAGGGAAGGGAATATGTGTGCTGCTTGGTTGGCAAACTACTTGTTAAACTCAGCGGAGTAGGTTGATCAGATCTTCTTTGAAGAACCTCCTGATGGAATTTTGTTTTTGTTTTTGGCGGACCTTGTGGTCTGTGGGAAGAGAGCATTTAATTACTCTTCCTTGTTAGTTTATTTTTTGGTTGCTTGTTTGCTGGTGTTTAATTTCCTTATATTTATTAAAAAAAAAAAGAGGGAAGGGAAAAATTATATTCACAAATCTCTCTTTTCTTATAATCTTTCACCATTTTTTTTATTTCATTGATCAAAACGGTTATAAAATGAGACCTTAATTTGATTTTGATTAATGGGATAATCATTTTTTCTTATTTTCTCTTATTACCAACTCTATTTTCGTTTCATCAGACTCAAATCAATGGTTACAAATAACATTAAGTTTGATCCAATAATAATAAAATTAATAATAAAAAAACTAATAAATATAATCTCCTTCATATATAATTACTAAAATGCAGAAGAGAGAAAAAATAAATCAAAAAAATAGAACCACGTGAATCAATAGGTCTGTAGAAATGTATACTCTTCTTTGAGAACTTCATTACCCTTACATTATTAACAAATACTGGTTTATGTTTTACCAAAAATAATAAATAAATACTGGTTTATGCAAAACCGACACGTAACACCATATGTTAGAATATAAGAGGCCACCGACAAGCGACAGTTGCCAGTGCGCGCACGTTGCTAACGTGCACCCCGTCTCTCTCGTTCATTTTTCTCGTTTTCCTTCCAAATTCTCAATCTCTCTTACCTATATTCCTTCTTCTTGATCCAATCTCGATTTGTCAAAAACTCTAAACTTCGCTACAATCCACCTTTGATTTATCCCATTCTACTATTTCCTTGTTGTTTATTAATACCCTTCCTTAGTTCTAGGGTTTTGATTGATCCCATGAATTGGGAATTTCGCGATTGTTCAATCGAGCTCGCGATTGGAATGATATGAGACGGCGCCAAGTGGCGGGCGTTCTACCGGAGCAAATGGAGAAAGGAACAGTGAAGAATCAGAATTCACGGATCTGCTTCCTTGCATCACTCTCTGCATTCTTCTGGGTGTTGCTCTTGTACTTCCATTTTGTTGTTCTTGGTGATCAACCCAACAAGTTAAACCAAGTTCCAATCAATTTTGAAACCCCTGAACCACAATTCCAGAGTCCTCCAAGGAAGAAATTTGGGTTCCCTGAGGAACAGGTGCAGGTGGAGGTGCAGGTGCAAACCCCTCCAGTAAAGAATTTCCCCTTTATGAGAGCACTTAGAACTGCTGAGAACAAAAGTGATCCATGTGGGGGAAGGTATATTTATGTGCATGATCTTCCCTCCAGGTTCAATGAAGATATGTTGAAGGAGTGTAAAACTTTGAGTCTTTGGACAAACATGTGCAAGTTCACCACCAATGCTGGCCTTGGTCCACCACTTGAGAATGTGGATGGTGTCTTCTCTGATACAGGGTGGTATGCGACCAATCAGTTTGCTGTTGATGTGATATTCAGTAACAGGATGAAGCAGTATGAGTGTTTGACTCGTGATTCATCTATTGCTGCTGCTATATTTGTGCCCTTCTATGCTGGCTTTGACATTGCACGTTATCTTTGGGGTTATAATATCTCAATGAGGGATGCGGCTTCGCTTGATCTGGTTGATTGGCTCATGAAGAGGCCTGAGTGGAGCATTATGAATGGGAAAGACCATTTTCTTGTTGCAGGGAGGATAACATGGGATTTCAGGAGATTATCTGAGCAAGAATCGGATTGGGGAAACAAGCTTCTGTTTTTGCCTGCTGCTAAGAATATGTCCATGCTTGTGGTGGAATCAAGTCCCTGGAATGCCAATGATTTTGGGATTCCTTATCCTACATACTTTCACCCTGCGAAAGATGATGATGTGTTTGTTTGGCAGGAGAGGATGAGGAGGTTAGAGAGGAGGTGGCTTTTCTCCTTTGCTGGAGCTCCACGTCCTGACAACCCTAAATCAATCAGGGGACAGATAATTGACCAATGCAAGAGTTCAAAGGTTGGTAAGCTGTTGGAGTGTGATTTTGGTGAAAGCAAGTGTCATTCTCCCAGCAGCATAATGCAGATGTTTCAGAGCTCCCTTTTCTGCCTTCAACCTCAGGGTGATTCGTACACTAGAAGATCTGCTTTTGATTCAATGTTGGCTGGTTGTATACCTGTCTTCTTCCATCCAGGTTCAGCATATACACAGTATACTTGGCATCTTCATAAGGATTATGCCAAGTATTCTGTCTTCATCCCGGAGGACGATATTCGCAAGAGGAATGTCAGTATAGAGGAGAGGCTGAGTCAGATACCTCCGGAGCAAGTGAAGATAATGAGAGAGGAGGTCATTAGTCTCATTCCAAAACTAGTATATGCAGATCCTCGCTCTAAATTAGAAACTCTTAAAGATGCATTTGATGTTTCTGTTCAAGCATTGATTGACAAGGTTACCAATTTGAGGAAGGATATTATTGAAGGTCGTACTGATGAAAACTTCATTGAGGAAAACAGTTGGAAATATGCATTGTTGGAGGAGGGACAACGTGAGGTAGGACCTCATGAATGGGATCCTTTCTTCTCCAAACCTAAGGATGGAAATGGAGATTCCAGTGATTCCTCTGCTGAAGCTGCAAAAAATTCTTGGAAAAATGAGCAAAGAAATCATGTTTCATGAAGAGGAGTTAAAAATTGCACCTGCAGGTTTCTGAAATGTGGTTTATAGCAGACTCAAATGATTTCCCCGAATTAGGGAAGAATTACTGCTGTAAAATAATTATTGCCGGGGTCCTGCTATGAACATGCAGCAGAACTTGTATTCGATTTTATTGAGCAGGCTTCCCTTCGTTGAAACCCCCCAGCTTGGATAGATATTCTCTGCTTTCTACAGTTTTGTTATATAGATTTTTTTTCTTCTGATTTCTGCATTATTTATTCTCCTTAGTGGTTCGTAGATGTATTTTCCAAGGTTTAATAATTCCTTTGATACAATATTTTTGTCCACTTGATTCATATAGGAAATGTAAACAAATTTATGGTTAATGATCATTTGAAGTGTTCCCTTGAATGGTCTATATCATTTGGCAGCTGCATCAGGGCTGCTTGGGTATGTTGTAGTGACCTTATTGAATCGTGGCCAACATTCAAAAGATAGATTGCTCTATTTGATGATCGTGAAAATAAATGTCTCTCACTTATATTTTTCCATTTATTTGATTGTTGCCTATTTTTTTATAGCTAAAGTCATACACGCACATTGAGTTTGAGTGACATTAGTTTACTGTTCAGGCATGCACCTGTTGAATTGGTTGCCTTGTGCAGCTAGTTATAGCATGTAACTACCTAAAATTATTGGCTGTTTCTTTGACAATTGTTAGTTCTGGTTTATATGATTCATGTTTCTGTTGTTTTCATTTTGGTCCAAAAATACTTTGGGCACAGTGAAATATACCCCTTTGATTCATTAAATTGATGAGAATTTTGTGATTTCTTTTGTTGTGACATCTGTTCAGTTAGCAACATTCCCCTATTATTGACCGGGAACAATTGAAGGTACCAAAAAGAAACAGTCATAGAATTCTCGGAGAAATTAAGAGTTCATTTCTTTCTTTGGATATGAGAAGTGAACTTCAATGATGTTGAGATTAATCCTCTTTTGAGATAAATGCCAGAGTTTCTTCACAGATAAATCTTTGTCAATTTTTTGGAATGACTCTGGGTGGGATATCATACTGTGATGGATTTGCTTACATGGCAATGCTGAGCAGTGAGCATTTGGCAGTGTTAGCATTCTGTTTGTCCTGTCTAGTTTATTTAAGAAAACCTTATCTGCCTGTCTTGAGTCTGCGTTTCCTTTCCTTCTTTTTGTCGTCTTCGTTCATTGCTGTACAGGGTGATGCTATACACCATGCAAATGCAATAGAAGAAATGATAGAGAACCTATGTAGAAAGTGATTTTAAGAAAGGTGCGCAAATATAGTGCAATACTAACAAAATCATAATTAATTATACATATTTTTGTTTATGGGAAAAAGAAGTATCATTTAAAAGGACACAACTTGTGTCCTTTTAGATGATTTACACAAAGTATGACCATAGGCGGACCTACATGGGGGGCGTGCATGGGCGGCCGCCCCCCTCCCCCTTTCTCAAATCTGAAAAAACATGTATATGCCCCCCAAAAATGCATAATATACTTCATTTTCTGTAATTGTTTGTACATGTTTTCTGGTTTTAAATTGTGATTTTCCTACTTCTCACTGCTGACATAGGTACATGGCAACGAAACAATCTATATTAAATTCGTCAATTCAGTATACTTGTTAAATTATATCTTATTTGAAATTCTATAAGTTGGATTTGTTAAAATTTTCGCCCCCTCTGGTGTAATTTTCTGGGTCTGCCACTGAGTATGACTTGTCATATTTTGTGTAAATTTGAAAAATTGCTTTTTTTTTTCTCTCTCTCCTCAATCACATCGCTAACATTTAAAGTAAAAAAAAACTCAGAATTATACATGGTATGAACTGTGTAAGTGACATAACTTATGTGTCCTTTAAATGACAAACACTAAACCCTTTGTTTATAGAAAATAATTTTATATGATTAATATAATCGTCTGTAATTTGATGTCAATATCTAACTCTCTGGATCTTTAACCTTGACGCTAAGGAATTCAAATTATGTGCATGTTATTTTGTATTTCCTCATGAGTCATGAATAATTTGTCAGGACGCAAAAGTGAAGTTAAAATTTTCTGGTCGAGGGTAGTGAGGTGGGTAAGGGTACCGGGATACTAGCCCCAAAGGTCGGATAAAGCTGCCATACCATGTCATTGGATAATACTATTTATAATGAAAAACCATTGGAAATAAGAAAAGTAAATTGACATCAGCAACTTCATTCTGGGTAGGGACAATGAAAACGACGAGTAGAAATTTTTTGTTGCTTTGCTAGTTACTCTCTCCTCAGGACCCACAAACACTGTTTTTTAGGCTTTAGATGCTAGCAGACCAATAGTTTGGATACTCATGTATCCCTAGACAAAAACGGTTGATTAAAAGAAGGGTTTATCATCTATCATTTAATATGATCAGAAAAATTTTTCTACACTCACAACATTTTGTGGGGCCCACAGGAAAAAAAAACTCTGGCACGCAAAACGAATCTCTATAACATTACACAATCACTTTTCCTACAACATAATTCTTATAAAACCCTTAAAAGAAGCATGAATTGTTGTGTTTTGATCTGTACCTCTGGCATGTAGCAGAGCCTTGGCAAAAGAAAATCGCTAGCGCTCATGCAATCCATGCTAACGCCAATGCCTCTTCAGAACAGTCAGTTCTGCATTAATTGATGTAGCTCTTTAGTCTTTATTATTTACCTTTGTTAATGATTATTACGTGCATAAAAACATTACTTTTGAAGTCTATATATTAAGGTTACTTTCATGTCTGAGTAATTTTATTTTTTTTCCTCGATGTTTTTTGTTTCTGTGAAAACGGCTATTTTAGTCCTCAGCAAATAGTCTTTTTTAGTCCCTAGCAAATAAAAAAATTATTTGTGATCCTTAAAAAATTCAAAATGGATTCATTTATTTGAAATATTGATCCCTCACAAATTCAAAAAAGATTAAAATGAGTCCATTTTGAATTTCTTAAGGATCACGAATAGCCTTTTTATTTGTTAGGGACTAAAGCTGACATCATGAAATTTATTAAGGAGCAAAAAAAAATGTACTTACTCTTAATAAACCACAAATTGAGGCCTCGTTGTGAACTCTTGGCTTGTATTACCGATTTCCCAATCATGGATTTTCTGAATACCTGACTTAGAACAAACTCAAAAAGTGAATCTTTATCTGAAGCCTCTCTTGTACAAAGTGGACGGTGTTAGACAAAAGCTATGCTACTTTTAACGTGTCAAAAATCATAGTTATCATATCATCCATCATTTACGTGCAATTAGATAGAGAATATTAATTTAGGGAATGATTATGTAACAATTCCTTCATGCATGAAAACATGAACATTAATTCAAGAACAATTGTAGCATGCACAAACGTGAGGATATATCATTTACTCTAAAATTTGAAATTTTTATTGATAAACTCCATAATACCGACCATTAATACACCCCGCACGAGAGGCAGAGGAGAGGGAGCCATACATAGCAAATCTAGAGCGTACTTGTTTAATAAATGAATGCAGAGTCGAACAAACGTTGAATGATTGAATGGTAGCTTGAAAGATAAATGTTTTCTTGAGTAAGCAATATTATTTGTATACTTGAATTTTTACATTTCTCTTTTACATTAATGATTAAACTAACTTTTTATGAGGATAAGCAAGAGAGAATGGGATAAAAAATGAGGAATGTGAGTTTTTCTTTCTCCCTTGTTGCTATCAAAAAATAATGTAAAAGGAAAGAGTAAAAACAAAAAACAAGGATTAGAGTATCATTTCAGTAATAGAGGATGAACATACCAAAGTGAGTAAGTAATCTGAAACAAAGATTCCACAGAATTTGAAACTAACGGTTCCTTAAATCTTCTATTAAAGCTAAGTAAAACATCTCGTGACACTTACAGCAATCTACTCAGCTCCTCAATTCCAAGTCAATTTCAGTTTCTCTCTCTCTCTCTCTCAACAAAGGATCCTCGTGATGAAGAGCTCTTATATTTCACGAGCTTCATATTCCTCACTTAGAGACCAAGAACGCTTACCTAGTTCAGTTTTGAATTCTTCCCAACACCTTCAAATACCCCTCCAAGAGATCATGCACCCCACATCACCAACCAACACATTCTCCTACTACTACTATTACTACTACTACAACCAATGGAATCCAAAGTTCAACTCTTTTTCTTCACCCTTTTCCTCCTCAGTACTCTTACCACCCATGCAAAAACTCTTCAAACTTACATAGTTCAGCTACACCCTCATGCCATAACCAGCTCTATCTTCACCTCAAAACTCAAATGGCATCTTTCATTTATACAACAAACCATTTCCTCAGATGATGACCCTTCTTCACGCCTCCTCTATTCTTACCGTTCAGCCATGGATGGTTTTGCAGCTCAGCTAACTGAGTCTGAGCTTGAGTACCTACAAAAGTTACCTGATGTTATCTCAATTAGGCCAGATCAAAACCTTCAGATTCAGACCACATATTCTTACAAATTCTTGGGATTAAACCCTGCAAGAGAAAATGGTTGGTTTCAATCTGGATTTGGCAAGGGAACCATAATTGGAGTGCTTGATACTGGAGTGTGGCCAGAGAGTCCTAGCTTCAATGATCATGGAATGCCTCCAATTCCCAAGAAATGGAAAGGTATATGCCAAGCTGGACAAGCCTTTAACTCTTCAAATTGTAACAGAAAACTCATTGGTGCAAGGTACTTTACAAAAGGCCATTTTGCAGTATCACCTTCAAGAATTCCAGAATATCTCTCTCCAAGAGACTCATCTGGACATGGCACACACACTTCTTCCACAGCTGGTGGAGTTTCAGTGCCAATGGCAAGTGTTTTTGGTTATGCAGCTGGTGTGGCAAGAGGAATGGCTCCTGGTGCTCACATTGCAATTTACAAAGTTTGCTGGTTCAATGGCTGCTATAACTCTGATATCATGGCTGCATTGGATGTTGCAATCAGAGATGGTGTGGACATTCTATCATTGTCTCTTGGTGGCTTCCCAGTGCCTCTTTATGATGATAGTATTGCCATTGGAAGCTTTAGAGCAATGGAGCATGGGATTTCAGTTATATGTGCTGCTGGAAACAATGGCCCCATAGCAATGTCTGTTGCCAATGAAGCTCCTTGGATTGCTACTGTTGGTGCAAGCACACTAGATAGGAAATTCCCAGCTTTAGTTCGCATGGGTAATGGACAAGTTCTCTATGGAGAATCCATGTATCCAATGAACAGAATAATGAGCAATGACAAAGAACTTGAGCTGGTTTATTTGACTCATGGAGAAATGGAGAGTCAATTTTGCCTTAGAGGGTCTCTTCCAAGGGACAAAGTTCAAGGCAAAATGGTGGTCTGTGATCGAGGTATCAATGGAAGAGCAGAAAAAGGAGAAGTTGTGAAGGAGGCTGGTGGTGCTGCTATGATCTTGGCAAACACAGAGCTAAACTTGGAAGAGGATTCAGTTGATGTTCATGTCTTGCCAGCAACTTTGTTAGGATTTGATGAATCAGTCACCTTGAAAGCTTACATAAACTCCACAATGAGGCCTCTTGCTAGAATTGAATTTGGAGGAACTGTAATAGGGAAGTCTAGAGCACCAGCAGTAGCAAGATTTTCAGGTAGAGGACCAAGTTTTTCAAATCCTTCAATCCTCAAACCAGATGTTATAGCTCCAGGAGTGAACATCATTGCTGCATGGCCTCAGAACCTTGGTCCTACAGGTCTTCCAGAAGATTCTAGAAGAGTGAACTTCTCTGTCATGTCTGGTACCTCAATGGCATGTCCTCATATTAGTGGAATTGCTGCTCTTATTCGTTCAGCTCATCCAAGTTGGACACCTGCAGCTATCAAATCTGCAATCATGACAACAGCTGAGATAACTGACCACACAGGAAGTCCAATTCTAGATGAAGATAAACAAGCTGATGCTTTTGCCATAGGAGCAGGAAATGTGAATCCACAAAGAGCATTAAATCCAGGACTTATATATGACATTAGGCCTGATGACTATGTTACACATCTTTGCAGCATTGGATATACAAGTTCAGAAATATTCAGTATCACTCACAGAAATGTTAGTTGCCATGCAACCATGCAGATGAATAGAGGATTCAGCCTTAACTATCCTTCATTCTCAGTAACTTTTAAGGATGGAATGAGGAGAAAGATGTTCAGCAGGAGAGTAACAAATGTGGGAAGTCCTGACTCCATCTACTCAGTGGAGGTTATGGCACCTGAAGGAGTGAAAGTGATAGTGAAACCCAAGAAACTGGTATTTAAACAAATAAATCAAAGCTTGAGTTACAGTGTATGGTTTCTATCAAGAAAGAAGGCTAAAAAGGGTGATGATATTATGACCTTTGCTGATGGGCATTTGACATGGTTACACTCACAAAATGGTTCTTACAAGGTTAGAAGCCCAATAGCAGTGACTTGGAAGTCTAAGTAGCATGAAGAAGTGTAGTAGACTATACTATAGTCATTATTTAGTCTAGTCTTCTTAGTGCTTATTTTATTATCATTATTGGTTCAAATAGTTTCATATCTTGCAAAGTTTATACTGAACTTTGTGTAACGAGTTTTAGTAGAGAAAACTCGAGAAGGAATCTTAACATTTATATATGCTAAATAAATTGTTTGTGTCAACTTTTAGTAAGAAGAAACTGTGATTTATATATTTTTTGAGTCAGAATATATGTGTCATTCACTCATTCTAACACATGAATTTTACCAATCCTGCTTCACCTCAAAATGGAATAGTGACGTTTGAGATTGCATCCATCAAATTTCTTACAATCTCAATGACAGAAGGTAAATAGACACCCACAAATAAGCTATTAAGTAGGGAGATAACAGAAGAGTCATTAGCAGGAGAAGCAAATTTTTTTAAATAAAAATTAGGAACTCAAGGGATATGTTTATGTGAATTGTAGTTACATGAATGTAAGTATAGTACTTCACTCAAGTTTTATCTGAATGTATCACACAAAAAAAAAAAAAAAAACATAATGACAAAGGATAGAAGATATTGCAGATTAACTTTTTTTTTTTTTTATGAATTACAAACCATTCGCCTTAGAATATCGTTCTATGAATCTCAAAAATGTATGACACTCCATAGGACTCCGCATCACATTCCTGAGAGCTTTTTTTTTTTTTTTTTTTGGTAATTAACAGGGGCTAAATCACCCCAACAGAAGACAGAAACCAGAACAAGTAAAAACAATGCAGAAAATAAACTAAAAGAAACACTAAAAACTAAATTCCCGAGAATAGCACAACATCCTAATTAGCAGCAGTGTCCCGCCCTGGATCCAGAATATCCGCAGCTAGCAGATTTAGGAGAGCCCAATGAGGAGAAGAGATTGAAGAGAGACCAAGAGGGTCATCCAAGGCTTTTTTCGCAATCCAATCAGCACACATGTTAGCCTTCCTAGAGATACCATTTAACTGAACAATCCATTCCTTTTGAAGTAAAACTCGAATCTTAGCTACTAATGATAGTTTTCGAGTGTCATTACCCCTAAGGGTAAGTAAGCTTAAAAGCTTGAGAAGAATCTGATTCCAAAATAATCTGTTTCCAATTATGGTTCCAAGCAAAAACAAGGCCGTGATAAACAGCCCATAATTCAGCCATTAAGGGAGAGCATGAGCCTAAGAAGACCGAAAACCCACCAATCCAGTCTCCATTTCTACCCTTATGAGTCCACGACAGGCAACCCTATTCCTGAGAGCTTTCAATTGACACATTTACCACTCATATTTATGTGACAATGTTTATCAATTTGATGTTATCAAACCGTTTGTTGCATATTCAAAAGGTGGAAGGACTTAAGTCTTTATATTTGTTTTATTTTTTGACCTGAAATTCTTTATATTTATTTTATTTTTGATTTTTATTTGAATTTTTGGATTTTTATATCTTTTTTGCATCTCTGTATTTCGTATAGCTTTTGGGCTTAGACAATTATGTTTTGTTTTCATATATGTATTTGGGTTTTGTCAGCCTTTGGAGTTTGGGCTTTTTAAGAACAAACCAGGAGATCTTTGCTTGGGTCTCAAAGCAAAATACCCAACATCGATTCCTATGTCTGAGATCATTTTCTTCTTGTCACAAACATAAATTTAGGGTTTAATTTATGGCTATATGGGTTTCAATTATTTGCATTCACGTCTAAAATGACGTCGTTTTGGGTTGAAAAATGTAGAAATTATAATGAAAAAGACTATTATAACCTAAAACAAATTATAATTACAAAAATACTTAGATTTTCGTCTCAAAATGACGTCGTTTTAGGCTATGTAGATAAGCTATCTACTTTGACTATAGAAGAAGAGAACCCTTAGTTTATAGGAAAAATATTTATTCTTTTAAATGATCTAACCTTATGTCATTTTAGATCCTAACCGTTGATTTCCGTCAATCAACGATTAGGATTTATTAGGTTTTATTATGAATTATTAATTAATTAATAAATTTGACTCAATAAATCCTAATCATTAATTGACAGAAATCAACGATTATGATCTAAATTTACGTAAGATTAAATCCTTTAAAAGAATTTTTTTTTTCCTAATGTATTTGTAGGGCATAAATTTTATCTCCCATACACATATAAAAGTGTATGGAACCTATATTTTTTTTCTCTCTCTTCTATTCATGGGCCAACATGAACTCTATACACTTTTATTTGTGTGTAGAGATAAAAATTTTCTCCTAGGTTTATCTCTTACACATAAATAAAAGTGAGAAATATAGACCCTTAAATTTAATAAGAAATCTTATAAACTTTAACCATAAAATGGGGAGAAAGACGAAAGATAGAAGAAAAAAACTTTAAGGTAGCCGATATTTTTATGTTCATAAATATCCACATGTTTCTAGGTGGATGGATGGATATAAGAAATCCAACAACTTCCAAATAGAGGGTTGTTGGCTGTTGCCCATACGCAGATGAGGGCCAACAATCCTTAAACCCCGCATATCAGACGTAGAGCAATTAAAGGAGTGATTCACTCACCAAACTGTGCACACAAATACAGTAGTAACTTCAGGAGCATTTCTTGGCCTAGCCTAGTCTAGAATATGACACACAAATATTTTGAATGTAACTATTACGTTATCAGGAATTGTTTTAGGAAATTTGAAACACAAAAAACTGTTGGAATTTATATATATATATATATATATATATATATATATATAAATAAATTATGTAGACAATCTATTGGTTATGAATAAGAAGTTTGGTAGTGAAAGGGTGTGTCTTTTCATCGACGAACGGATGTGTCGTTTCATCCGAACGGATGTGTCGTTTCATCCGAACGGACGTGTCGTTTCATCCGAACGGACATGTTGTTTCATCCTAACGGACATGTTGTTTCATCCTTGAATGGGTGCCTTTTCGTGTTGAACGAATGTGTCTTTTCGTGTCCAACGGATGTGTTGTTTCGTCGATGGAAAGGTGTCTTTTCAAACGTGACCGGTCAGTGTCTATAAATAGACACTGACACCTTCAGAAATTGGTACCACAATTTTCCTGCACTTAAACTCTCCCGGAATTTTTTCTCCTTCCGGTTTGCATATTCCTGTTCATACTCCGGTGTGATTTCCTCTGACATACTGTTGTGTTCGTTTGGGCTGTTGATTGGTAGTGCCACCATTCTTCAGACGGAATCCGTTCTATCCTGGGAGACAAGTGTCCATCAACCTTGGGCATCAGTGAGGGGGCAAATTGTCTTAAGGAGACACGTTCTGTGGGCTCGGATTCAATCCTCTTCTGCATACATTCTTCTGTCTAATTCTGTATTCTGACTACAAGTAAGTCTGTTCTTATTTTATTTTTATTGCACAGTGATAACTCTGATCATCTACCCCTTCTGTCAAATACATGGGTTCAAGGCAATAGTGATTTAATATCACCCTCTGTCTTCTATAACAATCTTAAGACAATTTTGGTGTTTTGAACCTGTGATCAGTATATTCTATTTTTGTTTTATATACTGTTTTTATTTACTGTGTGATTAAAAGATTAATCTGTGTGATTAATCATGATTTCTGCTGTTACGAAATCTTTAATTTTTTGGAAGAAGGATTTCACGAATTAGTCTTTTCAATAACTCCTGATACATTTGTGATTGCATTTGTCGTACGGAAAATGACAAATCTCGGCGTGCATAGAAAGTTTATATGCAACCTGTATCATGAATTACTCTTTACTTTTCATTTTAAAAAAAAAAATGATTAGCATTTGTGTCTCGATTTTCGTGTCCAGTATATTGCTTTTGAATAGCATTTTCAACAGTATACGGACTCTCGATTTTTTGTACAAAGATTACTATAATATTGGTTTTTCATATTGATTTTGAAAAGTAAGTTCTCGAGGGTTGTGCCTTCATATTGGTTTTGATATATTTCATACTGTTTTGGTAATCATGCCTTGGTCGATATTGCTTTTCAATATAAATGTTGTGGTCATATACGATGTACCATTTCTGTTATTTTTTTTAATATCATTCCACATTGTGTGCTTATCGTTTTTCGTAATTCTATAGCATTGGGAATTTAGATGCACTGTTATGGTTTATATATTGGTTTGAAAGTGCATTTTTTGAAGCCATTTGTTTGGCATTCTCGATAATCGTGTTTGTTCAATAAGTTTATTGGAATTTGACGGTTGCACAGTCAATTCTTTGAACAAAAAAAAAAAAAAAAAATTTGCATTGTTTATATTCGACCAAGTAACCGACTTGAATCGAACGGTTCATGTGATTATACAGTTCATGTGATTATACCTGGAGAATAGTTTTCATGTTGTTCATAATCGCATCTTGTCATATGCAGTGAATAAATTTTGTCACTTAAATATTGAGTCTCTTAAATTATGGATGGAAATTGCCATGTGTGAACTGATAAGGGTTGCTTCATTCTTGAATAAGATTCGAACATAGTTCATGCATGGGCTCTACAACCCGAACGTGTGGCCTGATGAATAGAATGAGATTTTATGCAATGTCATATGATGTGTTTTATTTAATATTATATGTGAATATGGTTTCTTTATCGATTTTTGTGTGATGAACACAAACCATATGTTATTTTGCATCGCAATAAATACTAGGATTGAATATTTGCTTCCTTTGTGGATGGATGAATGATTATAGTATGTTGCATTGATCATGTTCTTGATATTGGCGATGGTTATGGAACCGTTCCTCATGGTATTTAAATTTATCTTTTTATCATACGTTTAAATGCCTCACATGATTAATGTTGTAAATTGTTTTGAATATGGAAATACATTGACCTCGTGACATTTTGTCTGAATGCATTTTTAGTCTTTAATGGCATTTGGACCAATTAATGTCTTGTGGTTACAATTAACTATTGTAACCGTGACTGAGATATTTCTTTTATGAACCGATGCAATGGTGCATCATGATTTGAGTAACCAATTTCCATGTACCGATGCAATGGTGCATCATGATTTGTACTCAAAACTTCCATTTTTATTACCCGTTAATGTGAAGGCAGCCTCAAATGCATTTATTATCATAATTGCGGTGGAATTTGATGATGTTTAATGGTATATACCGTGCATAATGAATTTGATCGCATTGGATATCATTAATTTATGGTTTATGTATATGAATACTTTGTGACTTGTTGCGTTGTGTGGATTAAATGTAAAAAATATTTGTGTATTGCATAGAATTAAATGCAATATGTGGTAATAATGGATATGAGAGTTGTATATCCTGTTAACTCAAAAGAGCTATCTTAGTGATGGCATGATCAAAGTTAATGTGATGACTATAAATGTTGTTAATGACATGATAATTGTATATTATGTTATGGTTAAAATGAAGTTTATTATTTGGTATGTGTTGTAGCCAAATAAGAAAATTAAAGTTATAAGGAGCAATCGATGGGGAGAATATGATGGCCCCTTCGAGGAATTCTGTATAGAGTCTGGTATTATACACCAGACTACAGCTCCTTATTCACCGCAATCAAATGGGATTGCAGAAAGGAAAAATCGGATATTAAAAGAGATGATGAATGCCATGTTGATTACGTCCGGTTTACCACAGAATTTGTGGGGGGAAGCCATGTTGACGGCCAACTATATAATTAATAGAATGCCCCACAAAAAGACAAAAAACATACCATATGACATATGGAAAGGTAAGAAGCCATCCCTGAAATACTTTAGAGTGTGGGGGTGCTTGGCTAAGGTTGCGGTTCCTAAACCTAAAAGGTTAAAGATCGGACCTAAAACCGTGGATTGTGTAATTCATCGGTTATGCACTTAATAGTAGTGCTTATCGGTTTGTAGTGTATAAATCAGATGTATCAGATATACATGCTAATACGGTGATTGAGTCAAGGGAAGTTACTTTCTTTGAAGATATATTTCCGTATAAGAAAATAAATGAATCCAGTGGCAATAATGATGATAAGATATCAAGTGATAACAACGATGATCAGGTTGTTATACCTCGAGATGCTACAACTAATGCTGATCCTGTAGAGGATATAGAAGATGAACCTAGATGTAGCAAGAGGAAAGGACAGCCACATCCTTTGGACCTGATTTTATGACGTATTTATTAGAAAATAAGCCTCGGACTTATAAGGAAGCTATAATGTCTCCAGAAGGACCGTTCTGGGAAGAGGCTATCAATAGTGAGATAGAGTCTATTTTGTCCAACCACACTTGGGAATTGGTAAATCTTCCTCCTGGCAACAAGCCTTTAGGGAGTAAGTGGGTGTTCAAAAGAAAAATGAAAGAGAATGGCACTATTGATAAATATAAAGCAAGGCTTGTGGTAAAAGGCTACAGGCAACGTGAAGGTCTCGATTATTTCGATACTTATTCTCCTGTTTCACGGATCACATCCATTAGGATGTTGATCGCAGTAGCTGCTTTGAATGGACTAGAAGTACATCAAATGGATGTTAAAACGACATTCTTAAACGGCGACCTGGAAGAAGAGGTATATTTAGAACAACCTGAAGGTTTTTTGCTGTTCCAGGACAAGAACGGAAAGTTTGTCGCTTAATAAAATCCCTTTACGGGTTAAAGCAAGCTCCAAAGCAATGGCATGCGAAATTTGATAATGTTATGCTATCAAATGGATTTCGAATCAATGAATGTGACAAATGTGTCTATGTTCGAAATACAGGAAAAGGGTTTGCAATTGTCTGTCTTTATGTAGACGACATGTTGATTATGGGTAGTAATTGTCAAATGATCAATGCTACTAAACAATTACTGAAAAGTAAACTTGATATGAAAGATATGGGGATAGCAGACGTTATCCTAGGTATTAAAATCCATAGAACATCTGCAGGGTTGGCCTTATCACAGGCTCACTATATAGCTAAGGTTCTTGATAAATTCAAAAATTTGAATATAACCCCTGTAGATTGTAATCTTAGTTTATTAAAGAACACTGGTAAAGCTACAGCACAAAAGCTATATGCTCAAGTGTTGGGTAGCCTGATGTATGTTATGAACTGCACCAGACCTGATATTGCTTATGCAGTAAGTCTGCTAAGTCGCTTTACTAGTAATCCAAATGAAAATCATTGGAAAGCTATGGTAAGAGTTTTGGGATACTTAAAGTATACTCAAAATTATGCTTTGCATTACGAGAAATACCCCGCAGTTATAGAAGGGTATTGTGATGCAAACTGGATCACCGGCTCTAATGACACTAGATCCACAAGTGGATATGTGTTTACCCTTGGTGGAGGTGTTGCGTCTTGGAAATCGTCCAAACAGACTTGCATCGCAAGGTCAACCATGGAAGCAGAATTCATTGCTTTAGATAAGGCTGGTGAAGAAGCTGAATGGCTTCGTAACTTTATTGAGGATGTTCCTAATTGGCCAAAACCGGTACCATCTGTATGCATACATTGTGATAGCCAAGCCGCTATTGGAAGGGCCAAGAACGTCATGTATAACGGTAAGTCTAGACTCATACGTCGTAGACATGATACCGTAAGACAACTACTCTCGAACGGAATCATTACAATTGATTATGTTAAGTCTAAAGAGAACATAGCGGATCCGTTAACCAAAGGGATTCCTAGAGAGTTGGTTGAATATTTGTCGAAAGGAATGGGTTTAAGGCCTATCAATTGTTGAGCATTGCGGTAACTCTACCTAGAAGAGTGGAGATCCCATGAACTAGGTTCAAAGAGACAACTAAGTGATGTTCGACTGTCCAAACACTGTGGAGTTTTTAAACTCATACTCATTCCTAGACAAGACAGTGTATTTATGAGGGTAAGCACTTAGGCTTTTAATGGTTTCTTAATCTGTTGTGTTCAGATGATGTATAGTGAGTTACATCACAAGAAATCACCTATGTGAGTGTGAAGTGAGGGCCGCTTCTATGAGAATTTTTTCAAAGGCCGATTCTCTAACAACACTCGCAGAACCAGGCAGGTGTCCCACGGCCAAAATGGGCGCAACAAAGGACCAACAATGCTAGAGAAGCAATTGTGTGACTCCTATTGTCTAGGTATACACTAAAGGTTGACGGTTCAAGTCGCCCTAGACCACCGATTGACCGAGTATATCCGATAGGTTTTCACTAGAGAAGGTTCAAAGGTAACTCCACCTATCTCGATGCAGTTGTTTCTCGTTGAGGAATTACACTTTGCATTTATATTCTTATGCATTTTTGTCACGATGATTTGTCTTCTTATCCATGTGGGGGATTGTTGGAATTTATATATATATATATATATAAATAAATTATGTAGACAATCTATTGGTTATGAATAAGAAGTTTGGTAGTGAAAGGGTGTGTCTTTTCATCGACGAACGGATGTGTCGTTTCATCCGAACGGATGTGTCGTTTCATCCGAACGGACGTGTCGTTTCATCCGAACGGACATGTTGTTTCATCCTAACGGACATGTTGTTTCATCCTTGAATGGGTGCCTTTTCGTGTTGAACGAATGTGTCTTTTCGTGTCCAACGGATGTGTTGTTTCGTCGATGGAAAGGTGTCTTTTCAAACGTGACCGGTCAGTGTCTATAAATAGACACTGACACCTTCAGAAATTGGTACCACAATTTTCCTGCACTTAAACTCTCCCGGAATTTTTTCTCCTTCCGGTTTGCATATTCCTGTTCATACTCCGGTGTGATTTCCTCTGGCATACTGTTGTGTTCGTTTGGGCTGTTGATTGGTAGTGCCACCATTCTTCAGACGGAATCCGTTCTATCCTGGGAGACAAGTGTCCATCAACCTTGGGCATCAGTGAGGGGGCAAATTGTCTTAAGGAGACACGTTCTGTGGGCTCGGATTCAATCCTCTTCTGCATACATTCTTCTGTCTAATTCTGTATTCTGACTACAAGTAAGTCTGTTCTTATTTTATTTTTATTGCACAGTGATAACTCTGATCATCTACCCCTTCTGTCAAATACATGGGTTCAAGGCAATAGTGATTTAATATCACCCTCTGTCTTCTATAACAAAAACTTGTACCGGGATGATATTGTTATTACTAAAATTTTCTATTACTAACTTATTACTTATCTAATGACCATTGAATCAAAGAGAGAAAATGTTAAAAAGTTTTTGAAAAAAGAAAAAATATTAATCCAATGATAATTAGATAGGTAATAAATTGGTAGTAAAAAATTTTGATAATAAATCATCCAAGTATAGAATACTGAAAATTTTTGTTTGGACCAGTTCAGAAAGCAAACTAAAGGGCCCAAAAACTCCCTGCCATAATATAAAATAAATGAACAACTAAGTAAAGTGCAAGAGTCGTACTAAAATTAGATAAAAATGTATAAATATAGTCCAAAAATCTTAATTAAAGTAGCATTATATTCTTTTGAGATTGATTTTCACCAAAATGGCTTCGCTTCTCCTCTAGATTTTCCTCCCTCCCTTAACAAGAAAGAAATTGTTTACATACAATTTGTCAAAGATAAAAATCATATTTCCTAAAAAAAAAAAAATGTCAAAATAATCGAACAGCTACTAACTAGAAATTTTAAAAAATGATCTTGTTTTATTTGCATTTCTAAAATATATATCAACAAAATATTTGAGGCTAAAGATGTGATTGGGTAAAAAAATTAATTAATTTAGATTAATGTACATCATGTAACCACAAATATACTCTGCACTTCAAAATATTTCTCTCAAAACTAATTGGATCTTTCTCAGTTTTGTTTTGAAAATTTTTACCAATTTCTCACAAATGAAAAAAGAAAAAGAAAAAACTATTGCTCAGTGAATATACATTCTAATTGGACCAAAGTATCTTTTTGGTTGCTTAAATTACTGAGACCCTTGAGGGAAATTTTGTACACTCACACAATAATTAGTCTTAAGTCAGGATAAGGGAGAAAGGTTGATCTTAGGTGTAGCGAATCAGCCTAAAAAAAAAACTACTTATATAAGATAAACCTTTATAATAAGTGATAGAATAAAAAGAATTTACAATGACAATTCGAAGCAAGTTATTTTTATGCAGATGTAAAAATAAAAAAATTTACACTCATTTTTAATTATTAATCCACTTATATTTAATGGTTCACAAAATTAAAAATTCAAGCACTTATATTATATATAAATAACATCAATTACTCATTTACTAAAAAAAATAACATCAATTACTTATTCAAAATATAATTTATTCTAATATAAAATGATATTATACCTATATTATTATATGTATAAAGAGTTGAAAAATAAAATCAGAAAATTCGTAGAAAATGTGCTGCGTGAATTATTGGAGCGAGATGTTCAGGCTTCAAAATATGCTCAAAATCCATGTCAAGATTACTTTTGATCAACAACGACTAGGAATGATTTTCCAAACCAATGAGAGTAGCAGCCACATCACATGCACGTGCTACATGTGCAATTATGAGCACTATGATTCCATTATGGCATCTCTTTGCTGTCAGTAATATGGGTTTTCTTTTTCTTTTCATTTTTTAAAATGATGAAAAAGCTGGTTCTGGTTTTCCTTGTCACAACAGAACATTTTGGACACAAGTAAGAAATGTTTTCACTTTCAACCAATGAGATGTAACATAGAATAGCCATTATTAGAGTATTAAGACTAATTCAATATTTAAAATCATCACTATCTCTCTCCAATAATAAGGAAGGATGTACTTCACCAGGAAGTTGCTATTTCACATGGCTTCCATCTGTTTTTAGTACATGGGTAGGTTTCAGATGTGATCTGAGCAATAGAAAGATGGTATGTAATATTGTCACTCACACCATGTGTGCATGTGAATATTGAAATGGAGAAAAGGGAACAAAGAAAAATGAAATATTTTTTTATATGAGAAGTGGCAGTTGGTAGGCTCAAGACCATGATTGATCAAGTGCAGCACTTTTCTCCCATTTCCCTCTGTTTGCCAATTCCTCTATTATAATTTATTATCCACTCATATGAACATGTCCCTATTTTCATCTATTACTTGCTACTTCATCGAAAAGGACTAATTAGAGTTGGGGTTAAAAATCAACAAGAATCATTCATTCCCGGATGCTTTTGAATAATAGTTTTGGTTTGCGCGCGCATATATATATATATATATATATATATATATATATATATATATATATATATATATGGGGCAGGATATTCTTACACCGGTGTAAGAGTTAGAAGTTTTACACTCAATCTTGACCATTGATCTACTTGTATCCAATGGTTCACATTACTAGAAAATTTGAGCCCTTAGATAGAAGTGAGATTAATGGACAAGATTAAGAGTGTAACTTACACTGGTGTAAAATGATCCTAACCCTATATATATATATATATATATATATATATATATATATATATATATATAGGGGCATGATCCTTTGACATCGATGTCAAACTTTGAAATTTGACACCAAATCATAACCGTTGATTTCCATCAATCAACGGTTATTATTTATTGGGAATTATACTTATTAATTAATCATTAATTGCCAATAAATGATAACCGTTGATTGGCGGAAATCAACGATTAGGATTTGGTGTAAAATTTTAAAATTTGACACCAGTGTCAATGGATCATATCCCATATATATATAGGGTTTTATAATTCTCATTTAACATGAGAATTTGAATTTTCCTACACACCCTTCGATTTTCGTGTGAACGTGGGTCCTACACATAATTTTTTCTAACATATGGGTCTCACATGTTTTTTATCTTTACAACATGAGAATTCAATTCTCATGTTAAATGAGAAATATAAAACCTATATATATATATATGGGTTTAATGAGTGTACAGTAACTGAATGTAAAAATCGGTCCAATGCACTTTGTTCTCTCGCGAGAACACAGTTATAGAAAAATTATAACTATGTTCTCCCGGGAGAACACCTATAGAACACCAGTGTAATATTTTTGCATTATATTCTCGCGGGAGAACATAGTTAAAATTCACTCACTGGATATTCCAGTGACTGAATTTTTTATTTTTCGTGTATATATATATATATATATATATATATATATATATATATATGGCTTTATTAATCTCATGCAACAGGAGAGAACTCTCTCATGCAATAGAGATAATTATGTGTGGGACCCACCCCCTATATAAAAAGAAAAAAAATAACACAGAAATCGATGTATGTGTAGGGGAGAAAAATTCTCTCCTACAACATAAGAGTATATTTTCCCATATATATATATATATATATGGGTTTAGTGAGTGTACAATGACTGGATGTAAAAATCGGTTCAGTGCACTATGCTCTCCCGCGAGAACACAGTTATAGCAAAATTATAACTATGTTCACCCGGGAGAACACATACAGAACACCGTTGTAATATTTTTTGCACTATGTTCTCGCGGGAGAACATAGTTAAAATTCACTCACTGGACGAGTTTAGTGAGTGTATAATGACTGGATGTAAAAATCGGTCCAGTGCATTATGTTCTCCCGTGAGAACACGGTTATAGCAAAATTATAACTATGTTCTCCCGGGAGAACACCTACAGAACACCGTTGTAATATTTGTGCACTATATTCTCGTGGGAGAACATAGTTAAAATTCAGTCACTGGATAGTCCAGTGACTGAATTTTTAATTTTTCGTATATATATAGGGTTTTATATTTCTCATGTTGCATGAGAATTGAAATCTTATGTCATAGAGATAAAAAGCATGTGGGACCCATATATTAGAAAAAATCATGTAAGTCTCACGTTAGCACGGAAATTGAAGGGTGTGTAGGAAAATTTAAATTCTCATGTCGCATAAGAATGATAAAACCCATGTATATATATTATCAAATTGACCAATGGTCAATTGAGTGGGTAAGTGAGGCTATAGTTTAAAATGGTCAAGGACATGTAGTAAGAGGGCATTTTATTTTTACAAAAGTCACGTATCACCCTTATGCACGATGACTTGAACGTGCACACCTTATAAGTATCTTACTATATTATTTTGACAAAATATTTAGATTTGAAATCAAAATATTTCCTTTATCGCCTTATTATGGTCAAAAGGCCTATTTTTGTGGCCCTTGCATTTTATTTTAATTTTTAATTTAATCAATGGTAGAACTTGTCTTATTTTCAAGTTTCTTCCCCCCGGTAACATGGAAAGATTCTCTCATCAAGATCATAATGAACAATAAACATATATGAGGCTGAAACCATTAAGTGGATGATTGGTGATGGTTCTGATCTTCCCTTTTTTAATCTATTTAATTTTTTTCTTCTTTCTCCCCCGTGTGTCTTTCTTTCTTTCTTCCTTTCCTTCTTTATCCTTCATAGTGAATAACAAAAGCATACAAGGCACACACGGTTTCTTAGCTTAACCTGTTAGAAGTTGTTCCCATTATCACATGGCTTTGGTTTGGATTTTGATGTTAAGATAATCACAAGTACATCAATGTTCTTTGGTGGATCCTATATTAACCATATGTTAGTTGGTCCACTTATGCATCATTTCTGAATCTTTGTCATACTTAGAAGTTACCTTTCAATCAAGTGGAAATTGAAAGTCCACTTTCACATTCACGGTAATGGAACATGCTTAAAGTGGCTTAACAAAAAAATTTAATGTATTTGGAAAGATGCCTCGGACAATGTTTATTCTCTGAAAACAGAATCATAAAGCTCAAAGGTTATAAAGTTCCCTTAACAATGTAGTAGTACTGTAGTAGTGTGGTAGTTACATTTTTTTATAATGTTTTTTGCCCAGCTTTTCTCTTTTCCCACATTTGGTTGAATCTTAACTATAGATTGCCTATTGATGCATATTTGTGAACCTGTGAGATCTATAATTTAATTGGAAAAGAAACTGAGATGGGATGAAAGAAATAAAAAAACTCAAGGACCACCCTTGTGGATCATTCAAATGATCTACTCTAAAAAAAAAAACCACTCCCCGTTAAACCTGACTAGCGAGTGTGGGGTGGAGATAATCCTTAGACGCAGCCTTATCCTTACATAATTACAAAGAGGTTGTTTCCTAGATTCAAACCCAGGACCTTCTAGTCATGAAAAAACAACTTTATCACTACTCCGGTTCGCCCCCTAATTTTATATTCTCTGATTCCTTTACTCACAATCTTGTTAGCAAGAATGTAATTAACGTAAAATGGAATTCAAAGTAAACAAACAGGAGAGAAAATAAAAAAATAAAAAATAACTGCTTTATCCCCTCCTAAAATTGACAAGGATAACCGAATGAGGAAAAAGTAGAAACTGAACGAGCGTTAAGTGCCTCATTCTGTCACATCTCATGTTTTATGTCGGATAAACTCCAAATAAGTCCAAAGCTTCACCTGTGCTTTGAAATACCACTTCATAAACCTGAAGAATTGACACAAACTAATCAACTGGTTTATTTATTGGTCATATAATATACGGTATCAAATGCATTTGTGGTTCTTCTTTCAACCACTTCATAACAAACTAAGCATATCACTCTCATCCTCACACCCTTTTTCCTCAGTTTCAGTAGAGAGTGTACATGATGGACAATTGAGCCATTAATCAAGTAGAATGAAGAAGAACAAGATGCAAATGAAAACCCAGTTTTTCATCTTCTTCTTCTGTTACATTGGTTGTTTTTCTTTTGGATTTGCTGCTGGAGCAGATGATGAAGTATCAGCTTTGCTTTCTATAAAAGCAGGTCTTGTTGATACGTTGAACGCCCTGCAGAATTGGAAACTGATGGATGAAGCACTGGGAAAGGATGCAGCTCATTGTAACTGGACTGGTGTCAGATGCAACTCAGCTGGAGCAGTAGAGAAGCTTGACCTCTCACACAAGAATCTCAGCGGCAGTGTATCTGACGATATACAAAGGCTTAAAAGTCTTAGAACTCTCAACTTGTCTTGCAATTCTTTTTCATCAGAATTGCCAGGATCCATAGCCAATCTCACCACACTGAACACTCTTGATGTAAGCCAGAATTTCTTCATTGGTGACTTTCCATTAGGCCTTGGAAGGGCATGGCGACTTACGACTTTAAATGCATCCAGCAATGAATTCTCAGGTTCTCTTCCTTGGGACCTTGGAAACGCCTCTTCCTTAGAGATGCTGGATCTCAGAGGCAGCTTCTTTGAAGGGTCAATTCAAAAATCATTCAGTAACTTGCATAAGTTGAAGTTCCTTGGTCTATCTGGGAATAATCTCACTGGGGAAATTCCTGGAGAGCTAGGACAGCTTTCATCACTAGAGTATATGATACTTGGGTACAATGAATTTGAAGGTGGGATTCCAGAAGAGTTTGGAAATCTTACTAGTCTTAAATATCTTGATTTAGCAGCAGCCAATCTTGGTGGTGAGATTCCAGATGGATTGGGAAAGCTCAAGTTATTGAATACAGTTTTCTTATACAACAACAATTTTGAAGGAAGAATTCCACCAGAAATTGGCAACATGACTTCTTTGCAGTTGCTGGATCTTTCTGATAACATGCTGTCTGGAAAAATTCCAACTGAAATAAGTCAGCTGAAGAATTTAGAGCTTCTGAACTTCATGGGCAACCAGCTATCTGGTCCTGTGCCTTCTGGACTTGGGGATTTGCCTCAACTGGAGGTGCTTGAGCTATGGAACAATTCCTTGTCAGGACCATTGCCTATTAACCTTGGCAAGAATTCACCATTACAATGGTTGGATGTATCATCCAATTCACTCTCTGGTGAGATTCCTGAAACTCTTTGCAGCCAAGGCAATCTCACCAAGCTTATACTTTTCAATAATGCCTTCACTGGTCCAATTCCATCTAGCCTAACAATGTGTCCAGCCCTTGTTCGTGTTCGAATTCAGAACAATTTTCTTTCTGGGATAGTTCCTGTGGGTTTTGGCAAGCTTGGGAAGCTTCAAAGGTTAGAATTGGCTAACAATAGTCTCTCCGGTGGAATTCCGGCTGACATTGCTTCTTCCACATCCCTTTCTTTCATTGATCTCTCAAGAAACAATCTCCATTCTTCTCTTCCTTCCACCGTTCTTTCCATTCCAAACCTGCAAACTCTCATGGTCGCAAACAACAACATGGAAGGTGAAATCCCAGACCAATTCCAGGACTGTCCCTCGCTTACTGTTCTTGATCTCTCATCAAATCATTTCTCTGGAAGCATTCCAGCAAGCATCGCCTCATGTCAGAAATTGGTAAACTTGAACCTACAAAACAACCAATTGAGCGGTGAAATCCCAAAAGCATTAGCTAACATGCCTACATTGGCCATTCTTGATCTTTCCAACAATTCTCTGAGTGGTCAGATACCTGAAAGCTTTGGTGTTTCTCCAGCTCTGGAAGCATTCAATGTCTCGTACAATAAGCTCGAAGGTTCTGTCCCAGCAAATGGTATGCTAAGAACTATAAACCCGAATGATCTTGTGGGCAATGCTGGCCTATGTGATGGTGTCCTCCCTCCATGTGACCAAAAATCTGCATACTCATCAAGGCATGGAAGCTCACATGCAAAGCACATTATTGTAGGATGGATCATAGGAATATCATCAATCTTAGCCATTGGGATTGCAATTTTGGTAGCAAGATCTTTATATGTAAGGTGGTACACTGATGGATTTTGCTTCAGAGAAAGATTTTATAAGAGTAGCAAAGGGTGGCCCTGGAGATTGATGGCATTTCAGAGGCTTGGTTTTACAAGTACTGACATTCTAGCTTGCATCAAGGAAACAAATGTGATTGGAATGGGAGCTACTGGGGTTGTTTATAAGGCTGAGGTACCTCAATCAAGTACAGTTGTGGCAGTGAAAAAATTGTGGAGATCAGGAACTGATATTGAAGTAGGAAGCAGTGATGACCTTGTTGGAGAGGTGAATCTTTTAGGGAGGCTAAGGCATAGAAACATTGTTAGACTACTAGGATTTCTTCATAATGACACTGATGTGATGATAGTTTATGAATTTATGCACAATGGCAACCTAGGAGATGCCTTGCATGGTAGACAAGCAGCGACATTGCTTGTAGATTGGGTTTCAAGGTATAACATAGCTCTAGGAGTTGCACAAGGACTTGCTTATCTTCATCATGATTGTCATCCACCAATTATCCATCGAGACATCAAATCAAATAATATATTGCTTGATGCAAATCTTGAGGCAAGGATAGCAGATTTTGGGTTAGCCAAGATGATGACCAGGAAGAATGAAACAGTCTCCATGGTTGCTGGATCCTATGGCTACATTGCCCCTGGTAAGTTACTAGTTCATAAACCTTACTTTATCTGGAATTAATAGCTACATTGGCTTCTAGACCACTTTAGAGCATGAAAGATAGTTAAAATCTCAAAGAACATAACTTTCAATCAGCATATTAGAATAGAAAGATGTTAAAGAACATTGGGATACACCACCCCAAAAGCTAGATCAAAGGGTGGGAGTGCCCAAGGCCTTATAAACTCCACATTAGTTGTTCATCCAACCAATGTGAGACTATATATCTCAACACGTCCCCTCACACGGGAGCCCATTGGGCTTGAAGAGTAGATAATGCAACAGGCCCAGCCTACCTGTGCTAAGAAATTCCACGAGAGAGAGTGGGGGACGGCGAGGCTCTGATACCATGTTAAAGAACCTTGGGATACACCACCCCAAAAGCTAGCTCAAAGGGTGGGAGTGCCCAAGGCCTTATAAACTCCACATTAGTTGTTCATCCGACCAATGTGGGACTATATATCTCAACAAAAGATAAGGCTGTTTATATTCATATTTGTGAAGAGATGTTTGCTCTTTATTAGATGTACAAGATTTATATGCATGACATTTCAATGATTTAATCTTTGGCAGAATATGGATATGCCTTGAAGGTGGATGAAAAGATTGATGTTTACAGTTATGGAGTAGTTTTGTTGGAGCTTCTCACAGGAAAGAGGCCTTTAGATGCAGACTTTGGAGAGTCTGTAGACATAGTAGAATGGATTAGAAGGAAGATTAGAGACAACAAATCTCTGGAAGAAGCATTAGACCCCAATGTAGGAAACTGCAGGCATATTCTAGAAGAGATGCTTTTAGTTCTAAGAATAGCACTTCTTTGCACTGCCAAGTTCCCCAAGGACAGACCCACCATGAGGGATGTCATAATGATGCTTGGAGAGGCAAAACCTCGGAGAAAGAGTAGTGGCAACAATGAATCAGTTGCAGCTAACAACAAAGAGATACCAGTTTTTAGCACATCACCAGTTAATGGCCTTCTGTAGGAACCAAAATTGAGTTTTCCCTGGCCAAAAACATGTCTAGAGCTGTAATTTTGTAATCAGCAATTCATATTTGTCTTTAAAATTTTATTGGGTATATCAAAATGTATTGATTTTTGCAAATAAATTTTATTTGTATCCTGATTTTGGCCAAGAGTCACCATAGAGATCAATAGAAATCAAGATTAAGCAATTGTACCTATTATCCTTTGGATAATAATGATGATAATTAATTTTCCAAACGTGCTAATGAAGTAATCAAAAGTAACTTGGTCCAAGTTTTTCTTTCTTTTTCTTTTTCTTTTTCTTTCTTTCATGTGAGGGACTTTCTTTTGCAAAGGTCTCTATTGATCAGTCCATTAGACAAGGGCACTATACCCAAAGAGTGAATTATTTATGTTCATGAAGCTCTAGGCTCTTGATAATGATAGACTAGCATCTTTATTCCAGTTTATTTTGGCAAAAAATAATCTTTTTTTTTTTTTAATCCTAAGCTAAAATTTTATTACATTGCCCCGTTAGTCAAAATAATTTCTGCATAAAAATGGGTGCAACAATATTCAGAACAGAATTGCCAAAATTCAGGGCAAGCATTCTTTCTAAAATCCCACAAGATAGCTTGTGTTTGAGGTCTTGATGTTCTAGACCAAAAGATTGATGTAAAAGAAATCTTAACACGTACTTTAACTTTGTTAAACGCAAAAGACACGGCTCGTGAATCCATGGATAACGTCCTTTATCAATAACGTCCGTGCATATATATTATAACCCTTTTTTCAGTTCTCAAAAAAAAATAAAAAAATTAGTAATCAAAGAAATGAGGAATCTGCTTACATCCCCGTGAAAAACATTTTATGTACCGTATTTTATTATAGGAAAATCATTGTCTCATTTTACATGAGATAGCTATCTCATGTTCCTGTCACATAAAAAGTTATGCCACCATTTTTTTTTTAATGGAAGGTGGGTCCCACCACATCATGTGTATATGATAGAAGATACTTATCTCCAACAACGTGAGAAAAATAGAACCCTTTATTATAACAGGCATAACACAGTTTTAATTCGAATTTATATGGCAACATTCCAAGGAACCATAAGGTATGAAAATATTAAATGCTGGCCAAATTGAGGCAATGGTTCCAATAAACAGGAAAATAACTCTGCTATTTCAAGTGAGAATTCGAATTACAACAGCAGGGGAAGAGAACGTAATCAAAATTTGCCAAGTTAGCAAGCATCTCATATTTACATTATTAAGAAACAGCAAACCATTACATGACTAACATTACACAAAAATCTATGGCGCCTGTGCCCTCCAAGTGATATAAGATATTAAACAACCAGCATCTGAATTGAACCAAAATAACAATAAAAATAAAAATCTCATAATCCCATTTTTACTTTTCTCCTTTTTTTTATTCCTTCTATTCGTGTTATACATTTTAGGCCATAAGTTTTCTGTATCCTAACACATGCAAAATTGAAAACCTTATCTATATTGGCTTGCTTTTCAATCTGCTGTTCTTTTCTTCCAATCTTGGTGCTGCAAATAAGTAACTAAGTTAGAGAAAGAAAAAAGAGTGAATAAATTGTGTTAGGAATAATAGTGCGTCTACTTACCAAGACCATTTGCCTCAGATGCTCTCATGATTCTTAGTCTCCTCACAGAGCTAAGGAACATCCTGATTGCAATTTTAAGGACAAAGGGTAGGTAAACATCAAACCAGATAAAACAAGAGGTCCTACGTTTCAGCATTACAAGATGAAAAACAAAGCTAACATCTTCCTACCTACTATGAAAATACATAAATCAATTGCAATTATCAAATCTAAGAGTTCTTGCTTTTGTTCTTGTTACTTTTACTTATTGTTTTCCTTGTTCGGGAAAAGGGCTATGGCCTAGTGAAAATCAACCATTTTAAACATTACAGATACTACTTGAAAATCAATCAACAAAGCAAATTTTAGCTACGAAGAAAAACATGCTGCACATCAATGATATCACCATCACTACAGAGGGAGAGAAATCTTGATACTAAAATCAAATTGATGATTATGAACCAAATCCTTACCACCAAGGAACATCTCCAACAAGCATCCAGTCTCCTTCCTTGTCTTTGTAAGTGAGCACAAAGTTTGAAGATCCATCCACCAATTTTGACTGTCCATCTACTCCAACTATAATACCATGATTCTCTCCATTTGATCCTATTGACAATGATGTCAATACCATTAGGGGAACAATGGAATCTAACACACTGAAGTAACAAAATCAAACACTATGCTATCATATATCACCAAAAGCAAAATACAAAAGAAACAGAAAAAAAATGATATATATACCAGAATTTTATTGATGAAAACAGAATACCAAGTTCTTAGGTGGTTTTGTTTTGTATCTTTGAAATTTGTTATATTTTGATAGCTCATATGTTATAAAACTGAAATAATGAGATAGTCTTGAAAGAAAAGTAGTACATAGGTTATCTATTCTACACAAGATGAGCAAAATAAAACGAAAGTAAGAGAGAGTAAAAATTTAAACCATTACCACTGCCAACTACATCAAGTAATCCACATATGTTTGTCATTTCTTAATATTTTATTAATCCACAAATGTACTTTTTGGACAATAGTTAATCACACATACGTTTAGATTTGGCAAAGTTAAAAAGAAAGGAAGCAAGAAGTTATCATTGTGTGTCATATTTAAAATGCACATAACTCATAAGAAACGAATGGCACAAAGTTAACAAAATACTCACCAAGCAGATAAAATCACGTTGATCTTGAAAACATGACATAATTACATACAGGAATTGCATTTTCTTTATTAGGAGTATAAAGACCACGGAAAGCTCACCTTTGCAAGTGAGGACTGTAGTTGGTTCGTTAAACATATCCTCCAAGGTTCGTGCTAAGGTTTCGTAGGAACTATGAGCACTCAAATCAACCTTCCTTCCAATTGGTATTCCATCCATATTTACTTTCACAAACAGGGAACTTCTCCGGTTTCCGCTTTCTTTGGAGATAATTTTTTTATTATCATTGCCATTGTCAGCACTCTTATTGCTCTTATTTTCCTCACCTACAGAATTGAATACTTCAGTGGCTGGGGATTTTGCATGGCTATTGTAGCTGTTCATTCTATATATTCCAAGGGGGGGCCATCCAACTACTTGACTGTAAAAAATAAGTCAGAACATGTATGACAATCCCATCACAAAGAAATGATAATAAAATTGAAAAATATTTGATTCATTCCGTTTCTATAAAGAGTTACACACAAAGGTGTTCATTGGGAAGAAAGAACCACAAACACCACAAAATGAAACGAAGTGTCTTGCAAATGGCAAACTTCTTGTTCAGAAATGTAACTATAAACCAATTTTTATTTTATTTTTTTGGATAAAAGTAAAAGCACAACCATTCAAAAGCAAGATAATTACCCTACAACTTGAGAATTTAATCCACTAAAGCAAAATTATAACTCTGCATACTTCATATTCTACGTGGGTAATTTCTACATCATAAGTTGAGTTTTACTTTTGTTTAACAAATAATAAGGGTATAAAAATTTGCACGACCCACCGAGCAAATGGAATGTGCTTGGTGAATAATAAAATACATAAAGCATAAGATATATATAACTTTTAAATATAATCTTCATAATATTGTACCTAAAATACATAAAAATATTCAAAGAATATAAGTTTCGTTTGATAACAAAACAAATCACTTAGTATATTTTACATGCCCCAGCTTTAGAATTAGGGATAAATACATACTACGTTCTCTCTTCTTTTTTTATTATAAATCACAAATATCCTCCACGGCAGGTAATCCTGTTCGGGACAAGTCTAGGGATTAAGGTTTTAAATACTTCCCAAAGATGATATTGGATTATCGGAGAGGATCGAACACATGCTCACATCCCTACCTACTCAACTTCCACGCTACAAGTGAGCATCATTTGCTAAAGTATTATGTTCCTAATCAACCATTTTTATCTAATAAAATATTATGTTCCTAATCATCCATTTTTATCTAATAAATGATGATATTGGTAGCAGCGCTATACAGATACGGCAACCAAGTCATTAATACCCATCATAGAATACAACTACAATATATAAAAGATTATTACCTAAAACCAATGATAACCAGGAATGATCCATCAATTAAATGAAAGACATAAGACATACTAAATTGGATAGCGTGTGATAAACAATAAACACCATAACAACACATAATAAGAGGCTACCTAACTACTACTAAAAAAAACCCAACTCAATTCAAATACCCACTTCGTGAGTGTCCGTCCGGGGAAGGGAATACTCCCCTGCTTTTTGCAGAGAGACCGATTCGAACCCGCGAACCTACCTACTACTAAATCAAGGAAAATGGGGTTGAGATCATTTGTAATTTACCTGGGACCATTAGAGGGGACAACAGAATCAGGAGGTGTGTTGGTCCCAGAAGTGACATTAGAGGAAGAAGGAAAAACCTTTGTAGCATATGGAGAAAGGCTTAAGGCGAGACCCAATTCAAGGTGAGACTCATCTGGGGAAGAAGAATCCTCGGAGGAGAGAACCAAGTTATCATCTTTAGACAACGTTGACATTGACCCACAATTTGAAAAACCCTGCATGAAACTGTGAAGAGTGGGGGTGGATAAAATTTGAAGGTGGTTAAAAAGAAAGAGATGATGATGATGATGATGATGATGATGATGATGATGGATGAAGAAGGATGGGGTATGAGAGGAAGGGTATGGTGTGGATTATTGGAAAAGAAGCAGAAGAAGAAGAAGAAAGGATATATACAAACAAAAACAAAAGAAGGGTAATGGTTAATTAGGTTAGGTGCGGTTTGATTGGTGATGGGAATGTAGTGACAGATATGGTGGCGTGGTTAACAAGAACTCAAGAGAGGGTATAAGTGAATGCTGTGTGGTCCCCACATGTCTGTTCTGTGCACCACCATCATCAATGTCCTTCTCCTTTCAACTTGCTGTGTCTAGTTAGTGCTTGCATCTTTAAAATATGTGGACCCACAAAATGTTGTGTGTGTAGAAAAATTTATTATGTTATGTTAAAGGAGAAAATGAAAACCCAATATCAAAAATGGAAATGAGACATAAAATAAGATATCCTTCAAAATGGATGCAAATGTGGTAGGACACACACAACACATAACGCACTACACACGACAAAGACCAAAATGCCAACTTTTCAGAAATAAAATCCCTAAAAATGGCATGTTTTAGGATGCGTTATCAGTTGCCTGAATAAGGATTTTTGGCAACGAGTTCCTGTTTGCATGACATGGCAATCTATTAGGTTACCTCTTGTGTTATGTGTCACTTATAATGTATTTTCATGCGATTGGGTTACGTGTCACCTCTATCAGGATCCGCTGATAGAATAATTTATCTTGGATCCATTATTTTTTACAATAAATCAGACAAGATATGGCAAACTGTATGAGGATCCGCTGATAGAATTTTAGTATTTTAATATGGCAAACTGATCCATTGGAATTGATTACAGATTCTAAAATGTAGTATTTTAATATTTTATTTAGGGGAAAATATTTCTATTTATTTGCCGAACAAAATTTTCGGCCACACATAAAATTAAATGGATTCTATTATAAAAAAAAAAAAAAAGTACCAGTGAAACTCACCCTGTATATGAACCCTTTCATTAATGAACCGTGACATTTCAACGATTAAAATGCCAAAAAGCGACATTTTGATTCTTATATATATATATATATATATATATATATATGAGGTAGGATCCTTTGATACTGGTGTCAAATTTAAAGTTTGACACTTCATCTAAAAGACGTTAAATAAAAAAAATCAATGATGTCACGTGCTTACAAATCAGAGAGTCGTTGATATTTTTTGATCTTTTTTTATTTAACGGCTTTTAGATGAGGTGTCAAATTTGAAATTTGACACCGGTGTCAAAGGATCCCACCTCATATATATATATATATAGGGTCAGGATCATTTTACACCAGTGTAAGTTACACTTTTAATCTTATCCTTTGATCTCACTTATATCTAAGGACTCTGATTTTTTAGTAACGTGAGCCATTGGATACAAGTGGATCAATGGTCAAGATGGGGTGTAAGACTTCTAACTCTTACACCAGAGTAAGAATATCCTGTAATCATATATATATATACAAAATGAATTTTTTTTTGTATTAAAAAAAAATGATATGATTATGTAAGGAATCATAATCATACAAAGGTGAATCAATGATAATAAAAAGGAGAAAAAGAAATATTAAAATAGATCATTACAAAACTATAACTGTTGATTCACCTTTGTATAATTGTGATCTTCCTAGATGATTATATCATGTTTTTTTCAGACAAGAAAATCAATATAGAATGAGAAAATAGTTTTTGATGTTATTTTAGATAACTATATCTAATGGTCATCGAAACGACGTCGTTTTGCGTTGAAAAATTAAAAAAAATAGAATGGTAAAGACTATTATAACCCTAAAATAAATTAAAATTATAAAAACATCATGATTTCCGCATCAAAATGACGTCGCATCAAAACAATGTCGTTTTGATGAACATTAGATAAAGTTATCTAAATTAACATCAGAAAAAACAAACCCTATATATATATATATATATATATATATATATATATATATATATGGATTTTATTAGTCTTTTTTTACATAAGATAATTATCTCATGTTATAGAGAGAAAATAGATGAGCCTCATCATTACATAAAAAAAAATATGGGATGCGAAAATCGAGGTGAGTGAACTTGAGAGAAGTTATTGTATACATAAGTGGAGAGTAATATTTTCATATAGGATTTTATTAATCTCATGTTAAGTTATCTTATGTCATAAAAAAAACTTGTAGCCACCACCACCTAAAAATATAAAAAGAACAGAAAAGAAAAAAAGGTGATACAATTATCAAAGGATGTGTAGGAATGAAAATTTATCTTATATAACATGAAAATAATTTTTTCTTTTATATATATATATATATATATATACACACACGCTCCAAAGTCCAAACGACAACCCGACAAAAGTGGGGCCAAACCATCATTCGACTCGAGAAATTAAGTAGCCTGTCGTTTAGGAAAAAACCTTGCATCCAATTGGATGGCCACACATATCTTTGACGTTCTGGTGCCGCGTTTCGCGTGTCCATGCCGCCAATTGTTCTCTCCTCTGCCGTTTGTCGACGGTCCACGAGACAGTGATGTATGATGTCTCCTTTGTGTAGAGCCCACGGACACGTGGAATATTGACACCTTTTAATATTAAGATAACTTTTTTAATATTCCCTCCCTACCCTTAAATTAGAAATTTGACTCAACTAATTGGATTTAATCCACTCATTTTTTTATTATTAATACATTATTGCTTAATCTCTTTGCCAACATAATCAACGAACAATAACGAATTAAATAACATTGTACGATATTTAATACATAAGCACAAAAAAATAAAGTATATTATTAATCATATGAAACATCAAACTCAATAATGCGATAACTATAGGTATAAATAAATTGAATCGAGTTAAGCTTTAACTTAAATAAGTCAAACCCATGAAAATATATTTTTAGTTTAGTTGGACCCTGTTATGGGCTAGACTTAGGCCCACTCTGCACCTCGGCCCAAAGTCCACACTGCACCTCGGCCAGCCACCAAACCCTAGAGCCGGGCTATATAATGCAGGTAAAGCAGAGCAGTAAGGTACACATTTTCTAATCCTAAACACTATAGATCACACACACACCTTGAAGGCATACGCCTAGGTCAGTGTCAGTGATTCACGTTCCTCCCAGATACCTAATCTATAGGCATCTAGAGAGAAACACTTGTATCCAAGATCAATCATCCAACCTACGTTGGACACATCTGCCAACAGGCAGAACATTGGCGCCGTCTGTGGGGATCGAACCCACGAATTATCAAAAAGAGCAATGGTGAGAGCCACAAGGAGTGGCTTCCGTCCCCCTCTGACATCCAATCAGGAGGAGGATCGGGAAGCAGCACTCCAGCCTGCAGATCCAGATCCGGATGCCGTGCACATTAGTGAGGTACACTCCGACTCCGAATCCACTCCAGCCTGTAACCCTGATGCGCCGTATATGCAGGGGTTGCAGCCCATCGATGAACCTGGCCGACAAGGCCCGAATCTGGCCATGGATGCCCTCCTGCGCCGGATTGAGGAGTGGGAGCGCTGGAGCGAGCTGCAGAGACAGGCGGATGCGAGGCAGATCCACGAACTAGAGGCCCGGATCCGGCAGATGACTAACCCAGATCCAGTCAGAGCTGTTGATCGCGTAGTCACAGATCTACGCCGTTCAAACCCTCGCATAGAAGATCGGCAACCGGTGGAGATTGCCCCTACCGGAATCCCTATGAACCCAAATTCAATAATGGGGGTACCGAGATTCGGCCTGCAAAGACCACGGCAAGGGGAGCAAGGAGATCTGGGTCTTAACCAGACGACTCGGATGCCTGGGCATTTAAATACACAAGATATGCAAGCAAATGGCGACGCGGCTGCAATGCACCGACCCCTGCAACGCAGCCCGGATAACGTTGCCGGAATATACAGGAGGAAATACAACAGGGGGTTGTACAATGACAGCCCCTTCTCAAATGAAATAGTGGAGGCTCCCTATCCAGACAACTTAAACCTATCCGAACTGATCAAATATGATGGCACCCAAGATCCGCGGGTGCATCTGGATGCATTTGACACGGCTATGTATATCAAGGGCATCGAAGAGCCTTTGATTACTAGGCTCTTTGCAACAACATTGACGGGGGCGGCACAAACATGGTTTTCATCCTTACCGGCGGGGTCCATCCGATCTTTCGAAGAATTCGGAGGGCGATTCTTGTTGAACTTTGCCACCAGCAAGAAACAACCAAAATCAGAATTTGCCTTGGGCAAAATCAAACAGCAATCCGGAGAGACACTGCAAAGGTACCTCGATCGGTTCAAACTTGCTGCCCTACAGGTGCCTGGATTATCCGAAAATGTTCATTTACATCTGGTGATCGCCGGGCTACATGGGAGCTCTAGACTGGCCAAGTCGATCTATAAGGACCCACCCCGGACCTTAGTCGAATTCAACACGCGTTCTAAGAAATACTTAGAACTCGAGCAGATGGAACTAGAGAATGTTGACCAGAAACATCATCCGGGTCAATCAGATAAACCGGGGCCCAGAAAACCAGGAGACTTGCGGGGGAAAAAGCCAGAAGAACGGTTCCCAACTCGAGGGCGGTATGAGAAATATGCCCCATTGAACGCTCCTCGATCGCAGATTTGGCGTGAGGTGGCCTCCACCGAAATGAAGACCGTTGAAAAAACCCGGCCATTACAGCATTCAGCCGGCCTGGACCAATCACGGTACTGTGCATTCCATGACGGCCCAGGGCATTCTACAGATGAATGCTGGGACCTTCGGGATGCCATTGAAAAATATATCCGGGAAGGAAAATTGCGTCAATACCTCATCCGCACTCAGGGATGGAGAAATCGGAAGAGGAGAGGAGGCAAATTTGTCAATCAGTCTAATGAGAATAAAAAATTTAAAGAGGACAATCGCAGCAACAAGCAAGCTCGCGATGATGACGAATTCCAGGAGCCGGAATTCGAATGCAATGTTATCAGTGGCGCGTTTGGTGGAGGCGGCGATACTATGAATGCCCGGCGAAAGTACCTCAGGGAGGTGCTCTCCATCAGAGAGCGTCCTAGGTTCAAAGAAGAAGAGCCAGAACCACCGTTACTATATTTCACAAGGAAAGAATTGGACGACGTGATACCAGGCCACGTAGACGGGTTGGTCATCACTGGGACGTTGGTGAACTGCAAGGTCAAGAAAATCTTCTTGGATAATGGAAGCTGCGCTGACGTCATCCTATGGCAAGCCTTTAAAAAAATGAATCTTGACGAAGAAGATCTCAGGCCCTGTAACACAGCCTTAATTGCTTTTAATGGGCAAGACACCATACCCAAAGGGTACATTGATTTGCGTTTGACATTAGGCACCAAGGAGGCATACAGATCTGAAAGGGTGAGATTCATCGTGGCCGACTTCCCTTCGGAGTACAACATGATCCTGGGGAGGCCGACCATCCATGATTGGGATATGTTGGTGTCCACCAAGCACCAAAAGCTCAAAATGATTTCTAAACAGGGTGCGGTACTGCACTATAGCTGGAGACCAGAAGGAGTCTAGGGACTGCTATTTCAGATCTGTTCGAATGGTGACAAGGGATCCCAGCATTTCTACTGGAATCAGCCAGCCTGGTAACAAACCCCCTCCACACAGGTCGGTTAACATGGTCGACTTCGATATGCGAGATGAGGAGCAGATGCCG
>JAVKPL010002952.1:0-18641 GCA_032173675.1 Gastrolobium villosum
AATGGATTCCGATGAAAACGGTTGAATAAAATAAATGCAAAAGAAATCGATTTTGTGAAGTTTTTCGACGAAAAAGGAAATCCGTCGAAGATTTTTAACGTAAAATGAATTCCGTCAAAAACGGATGAATAAAATAAATTGTAAAAGAAATTGATTTTGTAAAGTTTTTCGACGGAAAATGGATTCCGTCGAAAACGGATGAAAAAAAATAAATGCAAAAGAAATTGATTTTGTGAAGTTTTTCGACGGAAAATGGATTCCGACGAAGATTTTTGACGGAAAATGTATTCCGTCGAAAATGGATGAATAAAATAAATGCAAAAGAAATTGATTTTGTGTTGTTTTCGAAGGAAAATGGATTCCGTTGAAAACGGATGAATAAAATAAATGGAAAAGAAATTGATATTGTGAAGTTTTTCGACTAAAAAGGAAATCAGTCGAAGATTTTTGACGGAAAACCAATTCCGTCGAAAACGGATGAATAAAATAAATTGGAATATAATTTGATTTTGTAATGTTTTTCGAAGGAAAAGGGATTCCGTCGAAAACAGATGAATAAAATAAATGCAAAAGAAATTGATTTTGTGAAGTTTTTCGACGAAAAACGGATTCCGTCGAAAACGGATGAATAAAATAAATGCAAAAGAAATTGATTTTGTGAAGTTTTTCGACGGAAAATGGATTCCGTCGATGATTTTTGACGGAAAATGAATTTCGTCAAAATGGATGAATAAAATAAATGTAAAAGAAATTGATTTTGTGAAGTTTTTTGACGGAAAATGGATTTCGTCGAAAATTGATGAATAAAATAAATTCAAAAGAAATTGATATTGTGAAATTTTTTGTTGGAAAACGGATTCCGTCGAAAATGGATGAATAAAATAAATGCAAAAGAAATTGATTTTATGAAGTTTCTCGACGAAAAATGGATTCCGTCGAAGATTTTTGACGAAAAATGTATTCCGTCGAAAACGGATGATTAAAATAAATGCAAAAGAAATTGATTTTGTGAAGTTTTTCGACGGAAAACAAATTCCGTCGAAAACGGATGAATAAAATAAATGCAAAAGAAATTGATTTTGTGAAGTTTTGCGATGGAAAATGAATTTCATCGAAAATGGATGAATAAAATAAATGCAAAAGAAATTGATTTTGTGAAGTTTTTCGACGGAAAACGGATTTCGTCGAAAATGGATGAATAAAATAAATGCAAAAGATATAGATTTTGTGTTGTTTTTGGAAGCAAAATGGATTCCGTTGAAAACAGATGAATAAAATAAATGCAAATGAAATTGATTTTGTGAAGTTGTTCGACGAAAAAGGAAATCCGTCGAAGATTTTTTACGGAAAATGAAATTCGTCGAAAACGGATGAATAAAGTAAATAGGAAAAGAAATTGATTTTGTGAAGTTTCTCGACGGAAAACGGATTCCGTCGAAAATGGATGAGTAAAATAAATGAAAAAGAAATTGATTTTGTGAAGTTTTTCTACGGAAAATGGATTTCGTCGATGATTTTGGACGGAAAATGAATTCCGTCGAAAACGGATGAATAAGACAAATGGAAAAGAAATTCATTTTGTGAAGTTTTTTAATGGAAAACGGATTCCGTCGAAAACTGATGAATAAAATAAATGCAAAAGAAATTGATTTTGTATAGTTTTTCGAAGGAAAATGGATTCCGTTGAAAACGGATGAATAAAATAAATACAAAAGAAATTGATTTTGTGAAGTTTTTCGACGAAAAAGGAAATTCGTTGAAGATTTTTGACGTAAAACGAATTCCTTAAAAAATGGATGAATAAAATAAATTGGAAAAGAAATTGATTTTGTAAAGTTTTTCGACGGAAAACGGATTCCGTCGAAGATTTTTGACGGAAAATGTATTCCGTCAAAAATGGATGAATAAAATTAATTCAAAAGAAATTTGTTTTGTGAAGTTTTTCTACGGAAAATGAATTCCGTCAAAAATGGGTGAATAAAAAAACTGCAAAAGAAATTGATTTTGTGAAGTTTTTCGACGGAAAATGGATTCCGTCGAAGATTTTTGACGGAAAATGAATTCCGTCGAAAATGGATGAATAAAATAAATGCAAAAGAAATTGATTTTGTGTTGTTTTTCGAAGGAAAATGGATTCCGTTGAAAATGGATGAATAAGATAAATGGAAAGAAATTGATTTTGTGAAGTTTTTCGACTAAAAAGGAAATCAGTTGATGATTTTTGATGGAAAACGAATTCCGTCGAAAACGGATGAATAAAACAAATTGGAAAATAATTTGATTTTGTAAAGTTTTTCGAAGCAAAATGGATTCCGTAAAAAATGGATGAATAAAATAAATGCAAAAGAAATTGTTTTTGTGATGTTTTTTGACGAAAAATGAATTCCGTCGAAAATGGATGAATAAAATAAATGCAAAAGAAATTGATTTTGTGAAGTTTTTTAACGGAAAATGGATTCCGTCGAAAATGGATGAATAAAATAAATGCAAAAGATATTGATTTTGTGTTGTTTTTTGAAGCAAAATGGATTCCGTTGAAAACGGATGAATAAAATAAATGCAAATGAAATTGATTTTTTCAAGTTTTTCGACGGAAAATGGATTCCTTAGAAGTTTTTTGACGGAAAACGGATTCTGACGAAAATGGATGAATAAAATAATAGCAAAAGAATTTAATTTTTGTGTTGTTTTTCGAAGGAAAATGGATTCCGTTGAAAACGGATGAATAAAATAAATGTAAAAGAAATTGTTTTTGCGAAGTTTTTCGACGAAAAAGGAAATCCGTCGAGATTCCCCGGATGCTTGACTTGGTGCCCCATGAGGTGCGCCTGCCTGCCTTCCCACACTCGCGTTGGGCTGTGCACCTGGTGCCCGACAAGATGCCCCGGATGCTTGACTTGGTGCCCCATGAGGTGCGCCTGGGGCACCTTATGCTTGACTCGGTGCCTGACGAGATGCGCCTGATGCTTGACCTGGTGTCGGACGAGGTGCACCCGATGCCGGACGCGGTGCACCCGATGATAGACTACACTAAAAATTGACCAAAACAAATGCAGAAACACTATCAAATAAGTTGGAGAAACTCAAAAATCGTGGGAGCACCACACACAAAGCCTTGGTAGTTGCATACAAGGCAAGGTTCCTACAGGTTAGGGGGAGCATGGATATTCAGATCAATGAAAAAATTCACCATGAAATTCAATGAAACTTGGAGGGGATGTTGGATATATTTAAGTATGGATGCCTGCAAAAAAACCAGCTCAAAATTCAATGCCGGGGTATGCGTTTCCCTTTTTTCGGATTTTCTCAATTTTCACTTGTTCAGGGATTCATAAAAAATATCCTGGGCCCCGAAAAAGTGGTCTAAACGATGGAATTTGGCAAAAATGGGGTGGAGGTAACGATTCTCTGGTTAGTCTTTGATCGGACGACCACCCTCGATTTTGGTGCACCACTGCTCATTCTGGTGCACCACGGCTCATTGCGGTGCACCGCGGCTCATTCCAGTGCACCGCGACTAACCCATTGTGCATGACGACTAATTCGGGTGCACCACGGCTCATTATGGTGCAATGCGGCTAACCCATGGTGCACCACGGCTCATTCTGGTGCAGCTCGGCTAGCCCATGGTGCACCATAGCTCATTCTTTTGCACCACGACTATCCCATGGTGCACCACGGCTCATTCTGGTGCACCGCGGCTTGCCAATGGTCCACCACACCTCATTCTGGTGCACCGCGGCTAGCCCATGGTGCACCAAGGCTCATTCTGGTGCATTGCGGCTCATTCTGTTGCACCACGGCTTACCCATGGTGCACCACGACTCATTCTGGTGCACTGCGGCTTACCCATGGTGAACCACGACTCATTCTGGTGCACTGCGGCTTACCCATGGTGCACCACGACTCATTCTGGTGCACTGCGGCTCATTCTGGTGCACCACGGCTTACCCATGGTGCACCACGGCTCATTCTGGTGCACCACGGCTTACCCATGGTGAACCACGACTCGTTCTGGTGCTCTCCTGCTCATTCTGGTGCACCGCGGCTAGCCCATGGTGCACCACGACTCAATTCTGGTGCACCGCGGCTCATTCTGGTTCACTGCGGCTAGCCCATGGTGCACCACGGCTCATTGCGGTGCACCACGGCTCATTCCGGTGCACCGCGGCTAACCCATGGTGCACGACGGCTCATTCTGCTGCACCGCGGCTCATTTTTGTGCACCTCGGCTAGCCCATGGTGCACCACGGCTCATTTTGGGGCACCGCGGCTATCCCAGGGTGCACCACGGCTCATTCTGGTGCACCGTGGCTAGCCAGTAGTCCACCACGCCTCATTTTTGTGCACCGCGGCTAGCCCATAGTGCACCCCGGCTCATTCTGGTGCACTGCGGCTCTTTCTGGTGCACCCGATGATAGACTACACTAAAAGTTGACCAAAACAAATGTAGAAACACTATCAAATGGGTTTGAGGAACTCAAAAATCATGGGAGCACCACACACAAACTCTTGGCTAATCAAAATTCGATGTCTGGGTACGATTTTCCATTTTTTCGGATTTTCTCAAATTACGCCTCTTGAAAAATTAATATTAAATTAATCCCATGGAGAAAAATCATGAAACTTTGGGAACAGTAAGATATGGTTTTTCCAAGCATGTATGCAAAAAATCAGACTGAAATTAAATTTCTAGGTCCGAATTTGGACTTCTTCCTCCTCGCAAAAAAGGAGTCTAGTTGTGCAAAACTGGTAACTGCATATAAGGCTATTATATGGGGGGCGGAGGCATAGGCTGCAAAAATTTATTAAAAAACAATCCTTCCATGAAATCCAATGAAACTTGGAGGGGATGTTGGATATATTTAAGCATGGATGCTTGCAAAAAACCAGATCAAAATTCGATGCCTAGGTACGATTTTCCATTTTTTTGGATTTTCTCAAATCACGCCTCTTGAAAAATTAATATTAAATTAATCCCATCTAGAAAAATCATGAGACTTTGGGAACAGTAAGATATGATTTTTACAAGAATGCATGCAAAAAATTAGACCGAAATTTAATTTCTAGGTCCGGATTTGGACTTCTTTCTCCTCAGAAAAAAGGTATCTACTTGTGCAAAACTGGCAACTGCATATAAGGCTATTATAGGGGGAAGCAGCTGCCTGCCTTCCCACGCCTGTGGTGGACTGTGTAGGGGCACCATAGGGGCTCTCCCTAGAGCTCGTGCAAGCCTTCCCATGCTTGTGGGGCCTAGGTATTGTGTACATCACCGAGGGAGGTGGGTTAGGCCTTTGACGCCTGCTAGGAGCAACGTCGTGCGCACCAATGTCCCGCTGTGTTGAGGTTGAGTTCCCACGAAAATGTGGCGTGGCTCGTTCAGCCATCGACGACGCAAGAGTAATGGATCCCGGGGCATCCCACGTGGGTGCTTGATTCCTTTCGCATCCACAACCGAACGTCGCCCATTCGGTGCGTCCCTCTCGATTCCTGATGCCCTGGGGACACAATTGCGATGACTGCCGAGTTGCCTGAGTGGGACGTGTTTCGGGGGAATTCCTTCTCAATGCGCTCGGGCCCATGTCCCGTTGCATTGAGGTCGAATTCCCATAATAACTTGATGATGATTTAGCATCGTTGATGCATGTGCGGCGGTTCATTTTGGGGACTTACCCCGGTCCCGGCTGTTATTGCCTTACGTGCATCGTTGATCTTGTGGAGGCACCCGGATGAATCACGACTGAACAAGTTGTGAAAGGAATTGACGGCGGAGAGGGCTGGTTCTTGATGGTATCGATCATGCCTAGCGAGATGGACATGGCGCTACCGGATGCTTCCATCGCGCGCATGCCGTCAAAAGAAATTATTTTTGTGAAGTTTTCGACGGAAAATGGATTCCGTCGAAGATTTTTGTAGGAAAATGAATTCTGTCGAAAATGGATGAATAAAATAAATGCAAAAGAAATTGATTTTGTGAAGTTTTTCGACGGAAAACGGATTCCGTCGAAAGTGGATGAATAAAATAAATGCAAAAGATATTGATTTTGTGTTGTTTTTGGAAACAAAATGGATTCCGTTGAAAACAAATGAATAAAATAAATGCAAATGAAAATGATTTTGTGAAGTTGTTCGATGAAAAAGGAAATTCGTCGAAGATTTTTTACGGAAAATGAAATTCGTCGAAAACGGATGAATAAATAAATAGGAAAAGAAATTGATTTTGTGAAGTTTCTCGACGGAAAACGGATTCCGTCGAAAATGGATGAGTAAAATAAATGAAAAAGAAATTCATTTTGTGAAGTTTTTCGACCGAAAATGGATTTCGTCGACGGAAAATGAATTCCGTCGAAAACGGATGAATAAGATAAATGGAAAAGAAATTCATTTTGTGAAGTTTTTTGATGGAAAACGGATTCCGTCGAAAACTGATGAATAAAATAAATGCAAAAGAAATTGATTTTGTGAAATTTTTTGACGGAAAATGGATTCCGTCGAAAATGGATGAATAAAATAAATGCAAAAGAAATTGATTTTGTGAAATTTTTTGACGGAAAATGGATTCCGTCGAAAATGGATGAATAAAATAAATTCCAAAGAAATTTTTTTTGCGAAGTTTTTTGATGGAAAACGGATTCCGTCGAAAATGGATGAATAAAATAAATGCAAAAGAAATTGATTTTGTGAAGTTTTCGACGGAAAATGGATTTCGTCGAAGATTTTTGACGGAAAATGTATTCCGTCGAAAACGGATGAATAAAATAAATGCAAAAGAAATTGATTTTGTGAAGTTTTTCGATGGAAAAATAATTTCGTCGAAAACGGATTAATAAAATAAATGCAAAAGAAATTGATTTTTTGAAGTTTTTCGACGGAAAATGGATTCCTTAGAAGATTTTTGACGGAAAACAGATTCTGACGAAAATGGATGAATAAAATAATAGCAAAAGAATTTAATTTTTGTGTTGTTTTTCGAAGGAAAATGGATTCCATTGAAAACGGATGAATAAAATAAATGCAAAAGAAATTTTTTTGCGAAGTTTTTCGACGAAAAAGGAAATCCTTCGAAGATATTTGACGGAAAACGGATTAATAAAATAAATTGAAAAAGAAATTGATTTTGTAAAGTTTTTCGAAAGAAAAAGGATTCCGTCGAAAACTGAAGAATTAAATAAATGCAAAAGAAATTAATTTTGTGAAGTTTTTCGACGAAAAATGGATTCTGTCGAAGATTTTTGACGGAAAACGAATTCCGTCGAAAATGGATGAATAAAATAAATGCAAAAGAAATTGATTTTGTGAAGTTTTCGATGAAAAATGGATTCCGTCGAAGATTTTTGACGGAAAATGAATACCGTCGAAAATGGATGAATAAAATAAATGCAAAAGAAATTGATTTTGTGAAGTTTTTCGACGGAAAATGGATTCCGATGAAAACGGATGAATAAAATAAATGCAAAAGAAATTGATTTTGTGAAGTTTTTCGACGGAAAATGGATTCCGTCGAAGATTTTTGACGGAAAATGAATTCCGTCAAAAACGGATGAATAAAATAAATTGGAAAAGAAATTGATTTTGTAAAGTTTTTCGACGGAAAATGGATTCCGTCGAAAACGGATGAAAAAAAATAAATGCAAAAGAAATTGATTTTGTGAAGTTTTTCGACGGAAAATGGATTCCGACGAAGATTTTTGACGGAAAGTGTATTCCGTCGAAAATGGATGAATAAAATAAATGCAAAAGAAATTGATTTTGTGTTGTTTTCGACGGAAAATGGATTCCGTTGAAAACGGATGAATAAAATAAATGGAAAAGAAATTGATTTTGTGAAGTTTTTCGACTAAAAAGGAAATCAGTCGAAGATTTTTGACGGAAAGCCAATTCCGTCGAAAACGGATGAATAAAATAAATTGGAAAATAATTTGATTTTGTAAAGTTTTTCGAAGGAAAAGGGATTCCGTCGAAAACAGGTGAATAAAATAAATGCAAAAGAAATTGATTTTGTGAAGTTTTTCGACGGAAAACGGATTCCGTCGAAAACGGATGAATAAAATAAATGCAAAAGAAATTGATTTTGTGAAGTTTTTCGACGGAAAATGGATTCCGTCGATGATTTTTGACGGAAAATGAATTTCGTCGAAATGGATGAATAAAATAAATGCAAAAGAAATTGATTTTGTGAAGTTTTTTGACGGAAAATGGATTTCGTCGAAAATTGATGAATAAAATAAATTCAAAAGAAATTGTTTTTGCGAAGTTTTTTGACGGAAAACGGATTCCGTCGAAAATGGATGAATAAAATAAATGCAAAAGAAAATGATTTTGTGAAGTTTTCGACGGAAAATGGATTCCGTCGAAGATTTTTGACGGAAAGTGTATTCCGCCGAAAACGGATGAATAAAATAAATGCAAAAGAAATTGATTTTGTGAAGTTTTTCGACGAAAATGGATTCCGTCGAAGATTTTTGACAGAAAATGAATTCCGTCAAAAATAGATGAATAAAATAAATGCAAAAGAAATTGATTTTGTGAAGTTTTTTGACGGGAAATGAATTTCGTCGATAAGATAAATGCAAAAGAAATTTTTGTGTGTTGTTTTTCGAAGGATTTTTGACGGAAAATGAATTCCGTCGAAAACGGATGAATAAAATAAATTGGAAAATAATTTGATTTTGTAAAGTTTTTCGAAGGAGAATGGATTCCATCGAAAACGGATGAATAAAATAAATGCAAAAGAAATTGATTTTGTCAAGTTTTTTGACGGAAAATGGATTCTTCGAGGATTTTTGACGGAAAATGAATTCCATCGAAAATGGATGAATAAAATAAATGCAAAAGAAATTGATTTTATGAAGTTTTTTGACCGAAAATGGATTCCGTCGAAAATGGATGAATAAAATAAATTCAAAAGAAATTGATTTTGTGAAGTTTTTTGACGGAAAATGGATTCCGTCGAAAATGGATGAATAAAATAAATGCAAAAGAAATTGATTTTGTCAAGTTTTTTGACGGAAAATGGATTCTTCGAGGATTTTTGACGGAAAATGAATTCCATCGAAAATGGATGAATAAAATAAATGCAAAAGAAATTGATTTTGTGAAGTTTTTTGACCGAAAATGGATTCCGTCGAAAATGGATGAATAAAATAAATTCAAAAGAAATTTTTTTTGTGAAGTTTTTTTGATGGAAAACGGATTCCGTCGAAAATGGATGAATAAAATAAATGCAAAAGAAATTAATTTTGTGAAGTTTTCGACGGAAAATGGATTCCGTCGAAGATTTTTGATGGAAAATGTATTCCGTCGAAAAAGTATGAATAAAATAAATGCAAAAGAAATTGATTTTGTGAAGTTTTTCGATGGAAAAGGAATTTCGTCGAAAACGGATTAATAAAATAAATGCAAAAGAAATTTGAAGTTTTTCGACGGAAAATGGATTCCTTAGAAGATTTTTTACGGAAAACGGATTCTGACGAAAATGGATGAATAAAATAATAGCAAAAGAATTTAATTTTTGTGTTGTTTTTCGAAGGAAAATGGATTCTGTTGAAAACGGATGAATAAAATAAATGCAAAAGAAATTGTTTTTGCGAAGTTTTTCGACGAAAAAGGAAATCCGTCGAAGATTTTGGACGGAAAACGGATTAATAAAATAAATTGAAAAATAAATTGATTTTTTAAAGTTTTTCTAGAGAAAACGGATTCCGTCGAAAACTGATGAATAAAATAAATGTAAAAGAAATTAATTTTGTGAAGTTTTTCGACGAAAAATTGATTCTGTCGAAATTTTTGAAGTTTTCGACGAAAAATGGATTCCGTCGAAGATTTTTGACGGAAAATGAATTCCGTCGAAAATGGATGAATAAAATAAATGCAAAAGAAATTGATTTTGTGAAGTTTTTCGACGGAAAATGGATTCCGATGAAAACAGATAAATAAAATAAATGCAAAAGAAATTGATTTTGTGAAGTTTTTCGACGGAAAAGATAATCCGTCGAAGATTTTTGACATAAAACGAATTCCGTCAAAAACAGAAGAATAAAATAAATTGGAAAAGAAATTGATTTTGTAAAATTTTTCGACGGAAAATGGATTCCGTCGAAAACAGATGAAAAAAATAAATGCAAAAGAAATTGATTTTGTGAAGTTTTTCGACGGAAAATGGATCCCGACGAAGATTTTTGACGGAAAATGTATTCCGTCGAAAATGGATAAATACAATAAATGCAAAAGAAATTGATTTTGTGTTGTTTTTCGAAGGAAAATGGATTCCGTCGAAAATGGATGAATAAAATAAATGCAAAAGAAATTGATTTTGTGAAGTTTTTCGACGGAAAACGGATTCCGTCGAAAATGGATGAGTAAAATAAATGCAAAAGAAATTGATTTTGTGAAGTTTTTTGACGGAAAATGAATTCCGTCGAAAATGGATGAATAAAATAAATGCAAAAGAAATTGTTTTTGTGAAGTTTTTTGACGGAAAATGGATTCCGTCAAAAATGGATGAATAAAATAAATTCAAAAGAAATTGTTTTTGCGAAGTTTTTGATGGAGAACGGATTCCGTCGAAAATGGATGAATAAAATAAATGCAAAAGAAAATGATTTTGTGAAGTTTTCGATGGAAAATGGATTGCGTCGAAGATTTTTGACGGAAAATGTATTCCGCCGTAAACGGATGAATAAAATAAATGCAAAAGAAATTAATTTTGTGAAGTTTTTCGACGGAAAATGGATTCCGTCGAAGATTTTTGACAGAAAATGAATTCCGTCGAAAATGGATGAATAAAATAAATGCAAAAGAAAATGTTTTTGTGAAGTTTTCGACGGAAAATGGATTGCGTCGAAGATTTTTGACGGAAAATAAAATAAACGGACGAATAAAATAAATGCAAAAGAAATTGATTTTGTGAAGTTTTTCGACGGAAAATGGATTCCGTCGAAGATTTTTGACGGAAAATGAATTCCGTCGAAAATGGATGAATAAAATAAAGGCAAAAGAAATTTTTCTTTGTGTTGTTTTTCGAAGGAAAATGGATTCCGTTGAAAACGGATGAATAAAATAAATGGAAAAAAATTGATTTTGTGAAGTTTTTCGACGAAAAAGGAAATCAGTCGAAGATTTTTGACGGAAAACGAATTCTGTCGAAAACGGATGAATAAAATAAATTGGAAAATAATTTGCTTTTGTAAAGTTTTTCGATGGAAAATGGATTCCATCGAAAACGGATGAATAAAATAAATGCAAAAGAAATTAATTTTGTCAAGTTTTTCGACGGAAAATGGATTCTGTCGAAGATTTTTGACGGAAAATGAATTCCGTCGAAAATGGATGAATAAAATAAATGCAAAAGAAATTAATTTTGTGAAGTTTTTTTCACGGAAAATGGATTCCGTCGAAAACGGATGAATAAAATAAATGCAAAAGAAATTGATATTGTGAATTTTTTTGACGGAAAATGGATTCCGTCGAAAATGGATGAATAAAATAAATTCAAAAGAAATTGATTTTGTGAAATTTTTTGATGGAAAATGGATTTCGTCGAAAATGGATGAATAAAATAAATTAAAAAAAAAATTTGTGAAGTTTTTTGATGGAAAACGGATTCCGTCGAAAATGGATGAATAAAATAAATGCAAAATAAATTGATTTTGTGAAGTTTTCGACGGAAAAAGGATTCCGTCGAAGATTTTTGATGGAAAATGTATTCCGTCGAAAACGGATGAATAAAATAAATGCAAAAGAAATTGATTTTGTGAAGTTTTTCGATGGAAAAATAATTTCGTCGAAAACGGATTAATAAAATAAATGCAAAAGAAATTGATTTTTTGAAGTTTTTCGACGGAAAATGGATTCCTTAGAAGATTTTTGACGGAAAATGGATTCTGACGAAAATGGATGAATAAAATAATAGCAAAAGAATTTAATTTTTGTGTTGTTTTTCGAAGGAAAATGGATTCCGTTGAAAACGGATGAATAAAATAAATGCAAAAGAAATTGTTTTTGCGAAGTTTTTCGACGAAAAAGGAAATCCGTCGAAATTTTTGACGGAAAACGGATTAATAAAATAAATTGATTTTGTAAAGTTTTTCGAAAGAAAACGGATTCCGTCGAAAACTTATAAATGCAAAAGAAGTTAATTTTGTGAAGTTTTTCGACGAAAAATTGAAAGATTTTTGACGGAAATTGAATTCCGTCGAAAATGGATGAATCAAATAAATGCAAAAGAAATTGATTTTGTCGACGGAAAACGGATTTCGTAGAAGATTCTTGACAGAAAATGGATTCCGTCGAAGATTTTTGACCGAAAATGAATTCCATCGAAAACGGATGAATAAAATAAATGCAAAAGAAATTGATAGTGTGAAGTTTTTCGACGGAAAATGGATTCCGTCGAAGATTTTTGACTGAAAATTAATTCCGTCGAAAATGGATGAATAAAATAAATTAAAAAGAAATTGGTTTTGTGAATTTTTTCGACGGAAAACGGATTCCGTCGAAAATGGATGAATAAAATAAATGCAAAAGAAATTGATTTTGTGAAGTTTTTCGACGGAAAATGGATTCCGATGAAAACGGATGAATAAAATAAATGCAAAAGAAAATGATTTTGTGAAGTTTTTCGACGAAAAAGAAAATCCGTCGAAGATTTTTGACATAAAACGAATTCCGTCAAAAACGGATGAATAAAATAAATTGGAAAAGAAATTGATTTTGTAAAAAATTTCGACGGAAAATGGATTCCGTCGAAAACGGATGAAAAAAATAAATGCAAAAGAAATTGATTTTGTGAAGTTTTTCGACGGAAAATGGATTCCGACGAAGATTTTTGACGGAAAATGTATTCCGTCGAAAATGGATGAATAAAATAAATGCAAAAGAAATTGATTTTGTGTTGTTTTTCGAAGGAAAATGGATTCCGTCGAAAACGGATGAATAAAATAAATGCAAAAGAAATTGATTTTGTGAAGTTTTTCGACGGAAAACGGATTCCGTCGATAATGGATGAGTAAAATAAATGCAAAAGAAATTGATTTTGTGAAGTTTTTCGACGGAAAATGGATTCCGTCGACGATTTTTGACGGAAAATGAATTTCGTCGAAAATGGATGAATAAAATAAATGCAAAAGAAATTGATTTTGTGAAGTTTTTCGTCGGAAAATGGATTCCGTCAAAAATGGATGAATAAAATAAATTCAAAAGAAATTGTTTTTGCGAAGTTTTTGACGGAAAACGGATTCCGTCGAAAATGGATGAATAAAATAAATGCAAAAGAAAATGATTTTGTGAAGTTTTCGACGGAAAATGGATTGCGTCGAAGATTTTTGACGGAAAATGTATTCCGCCGAAAACGGATGAATAAAATAAATGCAAAAGAAATTGATTTTGTGAAGTTTTTCGACGAAAAAGGATTCCGTCGAAGATTTTTGACGAAAAATGTATTCCGTCGAAAATGGATGAATAAAATAAATGCAAAAGAAATTGATATTGTGAAGTTATTTGACGGAAAATGGATTCCGTCGAAAATAGATGAATAAAATAAATGCAAAAGAAATTGATTTTCTGAAGTTTTTCGACGGAAAATTTATTCCGTAGAAGATTTTTGACGAAAAATGGATTCCGTCGAAGATTTTTGACGGAAAATGAATTCCGTCGAAAATGGATGAATAAAATAAAGGCAAAAGAAATTGATTTTGTGAAGTTTTTTGACGGGAAATGAATTCCGTCGAAAATGGATGAATAAAATAAATGCATAAGAAATTTTTCTTTGTGTTGTTTTTCGAAGGAAAATGGATTCCGTTGAAAACGGATGAATAAAATAAATGGAAAAAAAAATTGATTTTGTGAAGTTTTTCGACGAAAAAGGAAATCAGTCGAAGATTTTTGACGGAAAACGAATTCCGTCGAAAACGGATGAATAAAATAAATTGGAAAATAATTTGCTTTTGTAAAGTTTTTCGAAGGAAAATGGATTCCATCGAAAACGGATGAATAAAATAAATGCAAAAGAAATTGATTTTGTCAAGTTTTTCGACGGAAAATGGATTCTGTCGAAGATTTTTGACGGAAAATGAATTCCGTCGAAAATGGATGAATAAAATAAACGCAAAAGAAATTAATTTTGTGAAGTTTTTTTCACGGAAAATGGATTCCGTCGAAAACGGATGAATAAAATAAATGCAAAAGAAATTGATATTGTGAATTTTTTTGACGGAAAATGGATTCCGTCGAAAATGGATGAATAAAATAAATTCAAAAGAAATTGATTTTGTGAAGTTTTTCGATGGAAAATGGATTCCGTCGAAAATGGATGAATAAAATAAATTCAAAAAAAAAAATTTTGTTAAGTTTTTTGATGGAAAACGGATTCCGTCGAAAAGGGATGAATAAAATAAATGCAAAAGAAATTGATTTTGTGAAGTTTTCGACGGAAAATGGATTCCGTCGAAGCTTTTTGATGGAAAATGTATTCCGTCGAAAACGGATGAATAAAATAAATGCAAAAGAAATTGATTTTGTGAAGTTTTTCGATGGAAAAAGAATTTCGTCGAAAACGGATTAATAAAATAAATGCAAAAGAAATTGATTTTTTGAAGTTTTTCGACGGAAAATGGATTCCTTAGAAGATTTTTGACGGAAAATGGATTCTGACGAAAATGGATGAATAAAATAATAGCAAAAGAATTTAATTTTTGTGTTATTTTTCGAAGGAAAATGGATTCCGTTGAAAACGGATGAATAAAATAAATGCAAAAGAAATTGTTTTTGCGAAGTTTTTCGACGAAAAAGGAAATCCGTCGAAATTTTTGACGGAAAACGGATTAATAAAATAAATTGAAAAATAAATTGATTTTGTAAAGTTTTTCGAAAGAAAACGGATTCCGTCGAAAACTCATGAATAAAATAAATGCAAAAGAAATTAATTTTGTGAAGTTTTTCGACGAAAAATTGATTCTTTCGAAGATTTTTGACGGAAATTGAATTCCGTCGAAAATGGATGAATAAAATAAATAAAAAAGAAATTGATTTTTTGAAGTTTTCGACGAAAAATGGATTCCGTCGAAGATTTTTGACGAAAAATGAATTCCGTCGAAAATGGATGAATAAAATAAATGCAAAAGAAATTGATTTTGTGAAGTTTTTTGACGGAAAATGGATTCCGTCGAAAATGGATGAATAAAATAAATTCAAAAGAAATTGTTTTTGCGAGGTTTTTGACGGAAAACGGATTCCGTCGAAAATGGATGAATAAAATAAATGCAAAAGAAAATGATTTTGAGAAGTTTTCGACGGAAAATGGATTCCGTCGAAGATTTTTGACGGAAAATGTATTCCGCCGAAAACGGATGAATAAAATAAATGCAAAAGAAATTGATTTTGTGAAGTTGTTCGACGAAAAAGGAAATCCGTCGAAGATTTTTTACTGAAAATGAAATTCGTCGAAAACGGATGAATAAAATAAATAGGAAAAGAAATTGATTTTGTGAAGTTTTTCGACGGAAAACGGATTCCGTCGAAAATGGATGAGTAAAATAAATGCAAAAGAAATTGATTTTGTGAAGTTTTTCGACGGAAAATGGATTTCGTCGACGATTTTGGACGGAAAATGAATTCCGTCGAAAACGGATGAATAAGATAAATGGAAATGAAATTCATTTTGTGAAGTTTTTTGACGGAAAACGGATTCCGTCGAAAACTGATGAATAAAATAAATGCAAAAAAAATTGATTTTGTATTGTTTTTCGAAGGAAAATGGATTCCGTTGAAAACGGATGCATAAAATAAATGCAAAAGAAATTGATTTTGTGAAGTTTTTCGACGAAAAAGGAAATCCGTTGAAGATTTTTGACGTAAAACGAATTCCGGAAAAAAATGGATGAATAAAATAAATTGGAAAAGAAATTGATTTTGTAAAGTTTTTCGACGGAAAACGGATTCCGTCGAAGATTTTTGACGGAAAATGTATTCCGTCGAAAATGGATGAATAAAATTAATGCAAAAGAAATTTGTTTTGTGAAGTTTTTCTACGGAAAATGAATTCCGTCGAAAATGGATGAATAAAAAAATTGCAAAAGAAATTGATTTTGTGAAGTTTTTCGACGGAAAATGGATTCCGTCGAAGATTTTTGACGGAAAAAGAATTCCGTCGAAAATGGATGAATAAAATAAATGCAAAAGAAATTGATTTTGTGTTGTTTTTTGATGGAAAATGGATTCCATTGAAAATGGATGAATAAAATAAATGGAAAGAAATTGATTTTGTGAAGTTTTTCGACTAAAAAGGAAATCAGTTGAAGATTTTTGACGGAAAACGAATTCCGTCGAAAACGGATGAATAAAATAAATTGGAAAATAATTTGATTTTGTAAAGTTTTTCGAAGCAAAATGGATTCCGTCAAAAACGGATGAATAAAATAAATGCAAAAGAAATTGATTTTGTGAAGTTTTTCGACGGAAAACGGATTCCATCGAAGATTTTTGACGGAAAATGAATTCCGTCGAAAATGGATGAATAAAATAAATGCAAAAGAAATTGATTTTGTGAAGTTTTTTGACGGAAAACGGATTCCGTCGAAAATGGATGAATAAAATAAATGCAAAAGATATTGATTTTGTGTTGTTTTATGAAGCAAAATGCATTCCGTTGAAAATGGATGAATAAAATAAATGCAAATGAAATTGATTTTTTGAAGTTTTTCGACGGAAAATGGATTCCTTAGAAGTTTTTTGACGGAAAACGGATTCTGACGAAAATGGATGAATAAAATAATAGCAAAAGAATTTAATTTTTGTGTTGTTTTTCGAAGGAAAATGGATTCAGTTGAAAACGGATGAATAAAATAAATGCAAAAGAAATTGTTTTTGCGAAGTTTTTCGACGAAAAATGAAATCCGTCGAGATGCCCCGGATGCTTGACTTGGTGCCCCATGAGGTGCGCCTGCCTGCCTTCCCACACTCGCGTTGGGCTGTGCACCTGGTGCCCGACGAGATGCCCCGGATGCTTGACTTGGTGCCCCATGAGGTGCGCCTGGTGCACCTTATGCTTGACTCGGTGCCTGACGAGATGCGCCTGATGCTTGACCTGGTGTCGGATGAGGTGCACCCGGTGCCTGACGCGGTGCACCCGATGATAGACTACACTAAAAATTAACCAAAACAAATGCAGAAACACTATCAAATAAGTTGGAGGAACTCAAAAATCGTGGGAGCACCACACACAAAGCCTTGGTAGTTGCATACAAGGCAAGGTTCCTATAGGTTAGGGGGAGCATGCATATTCAGATCAATGAAAAAATTCACCATGAAATCCAATGAAACTTGGAGGCGATGTTGGATATATTTAAGTATGGACGCCTGCAAAAAAACCAGCTCAAAATTCAATGCCGGGGTATGCTTTTCCATTTTTTCGGATTTTCTCAATTTTCACTTGTTCAGGGATTGATAAAAAATATTCTGGGTGCCGAAAAAGTGGTCTAAACGATGGAATTTGGCAAAAATGGGGTGGAGGTAACGATTCTCTGGTTAGCCTTTGATCGGATGGCCACCCTCGATTTTGGTGCACCACTGCTCATTCTGGTGCACCACGGCTCATTGCGGTGCACCGCGGCTCATTCCGGTGCACCGCGACTAACCCATTGTGCACGGCGGCTAATTCGGGTGCACCACGGCTCATTCTGGTGCACAGCGGCTAACCCATGGTGCACCACGGCTCATTCTGGTGCACCTCGGCTAGCCCATGGTGCACCATAGCTCATTCTTTTGCACCGCGGCTATCCCATGGTGCACCATGGCTCATTCTGGTGCACCGCGGCTAGCCAATGGTCCACCACGCCTCATTCTGGTGCACCGCAGCTAGCCCATGGTGCACCACGGCTCATTCTGGTGCATTGCAGCTCATTCTGGTGCACTGCGGCTTGCCCATGGTGCACCACGACTCATTCTGGAGCACCGCGGCTAGCCCATGGTGAACCACGGCTCATTCTGGTGCTCCCCTGCTCATTCTGGTGCACCGCGGCTAGCCCATGGTGCACCCATGGTGGAGCACGGCTACCCCATGGTGCACCACGGCTCATTCTGGTGCACCGCGGCTAGCCCATGGTGCACCACGGCTCATTCTGGTGCACCGCCGCTAGCCCATGGTGCACCACGGCTTATTGTGGTGTACGGCGGCTCATTCTGGGGCATTGCGGCTAGCCCATGGTGCACCACGGCTCATTCTGGTGCACCGCGGCTCATTCTGGTGCATCGCGGCTAGTCCATGGTGCACCACGGCTCATTGCGGTTCATCGCGGCTCATTCCGGTGCACCGCGACTAACCCATGGTGCACGACGGCTAATTCGGGTGCACCACGGCTCATTCTGGTGCACCGCGGCTAACCCATGGTGCACCACGGCTCATTCTGGTGCACCTCGGCTAGCCCATGGTGCACCACAGCTCATCCTTTTGCACCGCGGCTATCCCATGGTGCACCGTGGCTAGCCAATGGTCCACCACGCCTCATTCTGGTGCACCGCGGCTAACCCATGGTGCACCACGGCTCATTCTGGTGCACTGCGGCTCATTCTGGTGCACCGCGGCTTGCCCATGGTGCACCACGACTCATTCTGGTGCACCGCGACTAGCCCATGGTGAACCACGGCTC
>JAVKPL010002953.1:0-18923 GCA_032173675.1 Gastrolobium villosum
TAAATATAAAGTGTGAAGGACAATGAATGTAAATGAAAATGCAATGTATCTAGTGTTCTTATATTGTTTTTTACCATAAGAGTTGGTAGTAAATGAAAATGAAAATGAAGGTGAGGATGAAAGATCCATAAGAAGGGAGGTTTTTTTTTTTAATATAATGTACACAGTTAGCCACTGTTAGAAACATAGTGAAATAATATAAACCCGTGGTTAACAAAATGTTACCACGATCACGAAAATCATGGCTAAGCGGAAAAATAGCCATAGCTGAAATAATGTAACGCCCAATCTATCAATGGTTTTCCAAATAGTGGACAATTAATTTAGCCACGGTTTTAATCATCATTTGCCACGATTTTCGCCGTGACCATAGAGTGTTTTTGTTGTAGTGTTCCCCTATTTTTTTAGCAAAAGAAATCACTTTTTTTTATGAGATCATTCATTAAACAGAGAGTAAGTAAATTGATGATTAAGTTGGCATAGATACATATATATCTGCAAGCGTTCTTTTTTATTATTTTTAAGCTTATTTTTATTTTTAATGTATTATTATAATTTAAATTGCATTTCATAATTATTTAACATCATATTAAGAATTCATTTGTCTTGTCTATTGTTGAATATGCTATTATTTTTTATCTGGATAAAATATGATAGGCGCATCAAAGGCCAAAATTCATAGAACAAGGCCCAAACTCACTAGACCCAGAATCAGGCGTGATGTCATCAATTGCGTATTAGAGGGCGCGATGGTGCCCTTTAGCATAACTTCAAGAGATAAGGAAGCAATCACAGGAGTTAATAAAGATTCACCGTGCCATTGAACAAATAAACAGAAGACAACACTAGCGTGCCACCGCTCTACCACGATAGCCTGACATAATGAGAAAACTCATGGGTTAAAGCTACTCCAACTGCAAAATGTTCTGACCCAAAGCGGTTCCAAGCCATTTATGCATAGGAAAATTACATAATCGGCCCAGTTATAAAACCATCAATTTTAATAATCAAAATTGAGAAAAAAATTATTTCTCTAAATCTAATGTTTTGTTTAGCCAGTAAAAAATTATTTTTTTAAAGAAACCATTTTATTGTAAATGGCTAAAGTAATTTGTTTTTCCTATAACAACACCGTCTGGAGGAACATTGACTTGTTAACAAAAATATCAAGGATTTTCAGGAAAGTAATAAATACATGATTACATCCTATTATTTAACAAAAAAAAAAAAAAACAAACAAACAAAGAAAGGAGAGATTTCTCATAAACCCCTTCGTTCCCTCCGTACTCCCAGACCTTATGATAAGTCTGTTCCATACATTGGAAACCAAGTTATTTCCTTATTATTTGAGAACTACTCTTCTAAATTTATACTAGTGTTCCCACTTGTATCTAATTGGTGTAAGTTAATCCTTCCCTATAAAACATTTATATATATTGAATATAGTAAAAGTAACACTAAAATGTTCATTAATAATTGACTTCCATTCTTTTCACATAATATAGAATTAATATACCTCAATCATAAATTGTACCAAGATCCGTTGTATTAGCCATCTTTGTACAATGTTCGGTTAATTAAATGCACCATTGTTTACATCATGAATTTATAATGAAATTTGTTAGATGATAAAGATATTAAGTTTTAGTAATATTAAAATGAATATAGTTTTATCTTTGGAGAAAAGAACATAAGATTGACTGCTGTAAAAATATAATGTCACTACAAAAAAAAGATTGTTTAGCCACATTTAAAAACGTGGCTAAATTTAAGAAAAAACGTGGCTAAACCAAACTACCACACTTTTGCCAAATGTGGCTAATCTTGGCGTGGCATTTATTTGGCCACATTTCTTTCCTCACTTTGCTACTGTTGTCATGAGTGTAGTAGCATTATATTTGCCACAGTAATTTTTATGTTAGCCACATTAACAATGTGGGTAATTTGTAGGGAGAAAATAAAAAAAAAAATACATTTTTAATTTTTTTTTTATAATATGCCTCAACCCAAATTTTAATTTTTTTTATTGGCTGTCAATTAAAAAAACAATAAAACAATTAGCATAAAAAACAGATGCAGAATTGGTTTAGTTTATTAATACATGGTTTAGTTTCTATCCTGAAACTATCTAACTTACAAGAAAACAAAATAAAGCCCTGCGAGAAAAAATTAGCATCAACTCGATAAAATTTTCTCTAACACATGTGCATGCACACACACATTCTCACCGATAGAAACTAGTTTATTAAACAAGAAAACAAAAATAAAATTGGGAATCTATGTCTGGAACCACAGACAGACATAAAAAAATAAACTAGAGAATATTTTAAGTAAAAGGGTTTGAACTTTAAACAAAAGCAAAACTCAAGAAAGTCAATTATTTGATATTGTCATGTTAGATCAACAACACAAATTAGCCAATTATACTATTTTCCTTACACTGCTTGCACGATAATAATAATAATAATATTATTACATCTTTTGACATCACTTAGGTTTCAAACTCACAACATGTTTATGGAAGCTGCTATAGTGTAAACAATGGAAACTCCAAAAAGGTTAAGGTACTGAACCAACCCACAAATCTTGACCTTAACGCCGCCTGCACATATACAAAGCACCCAAATTCTTCTTTTGCCAAAAAATAATTTGCTTTGTTTGAGATGTTATGCAGCATACCAAGGTTTGAACAGCATCCATGTAAGTGTAGTTTCTCTTGCTAGTGACTTGGTCACCAGAACGGGAACAAACACATAAAAGAGTTTCAAACCATTTATGTGGTCATACTGCCAAACAAATAGAACAGACATCAACCTAAAAAAATAATCAACAAGAAAACAAAATTCAAAATTCAAAATCAAATAAAAAATAGTTTCAGTTCGCCAAGTGATTTGAAACATTATGCGATAGATATATGGACATCAAAATTACCATAAACACCAGCAACAGCCTCTATAGCTTTTCTTTGTTTTCTCATCAGCCATGGTCACGATCTTCAGCACCACTTTCTACACACACATGGGTCAAAGTCAGGATCATATTGAATTAGAGTTATTAGAGATTGCTATTAGTAATATCATAATAGTAATATCATAATTCTATAAATATGTATATGAAAGCTAATTAAGTTTCAACTCAACGTTTTAAAAACATTATTTAAGTGGAAATGGTGTTGGATCTAAACTCTAAACTCAGCATGCATGTGAAAGTGCTATCCAAATATAGGCATATACTAATTAACAATCAGTTTTTTTTTTTTAAAAAAAAAAAAAACTAGTATTGCCCTTTTTCTCTCCTTGTTTTTCAATTTTCATTTTACCTCATTTGGATAAATAGATAGAGGCTTTATCAGTATATCGCTGGAGCATGTAGTTGACGACGATTAAAGAGGAAAAAAAGTAGGGAAAAGATGTTATATGAATATTCTGGATCTAGATCATTAATTTAATATCATAATCTGTCTAAAAGCAATGCAGTTTATACCAGCTTCCTGTTAGGAGGATGATTAAATCGACATGTTGCTCCAAATCTTCAAAGACCAGTTCTGATGTAATATGAATAATCTGGTTCTCCAGGATGCTCGGGATAAGGTCCTGATCACAAATGTTGCCTACAAATGAACCATCAAATAAATAAAATTGCTAACTAAGTTCGTAAATGCAAATTGTACAAAATTATTTTTAAGCAAGAAATAGTGTTTTTGTTATATACTAATCCATGCTTACTGAATAGAATATAGATACCATCTATATGACAAGCCATGTCACTATAACCAACCAAAGAAACCGTTACTATAAACTTCAATCAATGATGATGGATTTAAAATTGAGCCACACTCTTCGCTCATTTTAAGTTCCTTCTCGGCTTTCATCTCTAAACTTAACATTTTGCATAGTTCTTTCTCAGGCTGTGCAAATATAAGCTACGTCAAAAAACAGTGTCAGTTTTTTTTTTTTTTGTGTGTACATAAACAGTGTTAGTTTATCTGGAATAATGATTTGTTTAAAGTATAAAATTCAGGTCATAATGATATCATTGGGGGTGAGTCTTCTTTCACCAAGTTGTAATGTGACCTTATATGTTATTCAGCTGTAAGAATGAATAACTTAACTCACTAAAGCAGGGCATTTTGCAAGGGTTGTCCAATAAGCAAGTTAAAAAAATGTCTCTTATCAAATATTAGATAAGCTAAATGACTAAATTATTTGATTAAATACGAAAATCTAATGAAATCTGAAGCAATTAAATGAACAACAAACTCACCATTGTTGGACTTGTTCAAAGGTATTAGCTTGAAGTTCTTGCCCATGGGACAACTTCTGCGACTGCACGAAGATTTAAGGGGTCGAGTGGTTTTGGTTCAGATTTTTAACCTTGCAAGGAGCAGAAGAAAAGATATTCAGGATGTTTAGGCCACTCCAAGGCACTCAAACTGAGTTAAATAGTTAAAAAAATTAAGTTAATGCAGATAAGTTATCAATATGGAGAAAAAAAGGGAAGGCCTTTCATATCCAGTAGTGTGAATGATTGGCATAAAAATAAGGACTGCTTTCATGTTGTGTCCCAATTTATTTCGAGACAGAACTGACTCGTTTGTATACAAGCATTTCTAAAAAATGGCTTTCGTAACAATATTCAGTTAACCCATTTTTTATAACTATTATGTTCATATACAATAATTCTTGGTATCGATAGACACAGTTCAGTTCAGTTTGGTACAAACAGGATTTGTTCTTATTCATATGCTTACAAGTGATCAAATATTACTCACAGAATGTGTTACATTGTCTAATATAAACAAGATTTGTTCTTTAGGTTGGAAACTTGTTTTTTTGTGTGTTATATTTATAATTGTGGAACTAGTGTCAGGAATGACAATCTCCAAAGTTCGATAAAGACCTCTAGGAACCGTGTAAAATAAAATTTTAGTTTTACGTCACTCTGCTTTTGCTTTCAATCAATTAACTTGGGAGATGCCATAGGAATATGGGGTATCTAGGACCAATAATTTTAGTTAACTTCTCTAATAACTTGTACGGAATCTTGGTCTTTCTACACTGCAACGCTTGATGCTTAACACTAAAACACATATTCCTGTTTTTTATTTTCCAATACAACAGTATCAACAATCAACAATGCTGTCAACTGCACAAAAATATCTCAACTAGTTCAGATTAAATATATATACTGATTTAAATGAAAGGAACATAGAATGCTCCAAGTCATACCTTTAGAGAGTTTAGAATATTCCAAAATGAAAAACATCATTACCACTCATAAGTAATAGCAATCCTGCACATACGAGAAGCTTTTTGATCAAATCCAAATCTACAAAGACACATGGTTGCATAGGTGCTCACATCTCATGCAGATATGACCATAATATAACATGCATTAAGTTGCCAATCATCTACCTACCTACTTATTCATCCAGATACATGAATATTAAAAAAGGAAACCCAATCATTTGATACCACTGCATGTCAACATCCTATAATGAATTTTTACCAAGTCTTATCACAACTTACCATTAAGACCAAGCCATATCAATATTTACAATTCATCTGTGGGGAAGCATTACCTTAATATAATAAGCACATAACCTATAGATGATGCTTATTAATCCATCAATGAAAATGTTACAAGGACTCAGGGAGTACCTTCCAAGGCCTGCAGAAAAGTGGCTTTCTAAACTTGGGATTTAAACTTCAAATGTACCCGTCCTTCTCAAATTCGAACTTAGATTCATATGAGTAATTGGTCAAACAGAACACCATGAATTTTACATTCATATACAAGTAGTTTCCCAGTTTTGACTTTTTTAAAAAGCATTTGGCACTTGAAGTGCACTATTATAACTGATCATTTAAAATTCGAGTCAAGTGTCTTGGAATAGAGTTCCATTGCATTACTATTAAAGCCAACTTAAATTTAAATATCTGTATTGTCATATTCTCGTTCAAAAAAGGAGGTGCTTTCAAATGCACCCTTTGCTAACAGTCCTAATGATCTTATAAATGTGGGCTTCAACAGCTAATTTTTAAAGTGTTTGGATTTTACCTTTGGGAAACTCTTTGTCGTGAAAAGAAAACTAAAATCCTGATCCAAGCAGTGTATAAAACAATGTTTTCATAATAGCAGCAATGTAAAAATAACATTCAATGACATATAACTAGAAATAAAAATCATCATCATGAGAGAATGAATGTACCTGATGAATGGCTAATGCCCCTTGCAATGACTGTGAACATCATGAGATTCATGACAAAGCGAAAAAATGAAATTATTTTATTTTATTTCATTGTTAGGGCGAAGACCATAGAATAAAAGCCAAACAAAAATAAGTTTGATTTCAGAGTGTTACCAATTTATAGATTTTACTTTTAGAAATCTCTAATTTATAGAAATTATACTTTATTTAATAAATTATGATTATATCAATGAAAAAATAATAAATAATCACTTGAACAAAAGAATAAATGAACATATTACCAAAACAAAGAAAAAAAAATAGAAGAAGAAACGAATTCACCCAGTCTCAAGCTTGAATGGAAGGTCACCATTATAGCCTGGTAGGTTCTTGACAATAGAACCCACAGAAGCCATAAGTGGCAGAAGCATTACAACAACTAAGACCACATAGCTACATCTCCAACTCCAAGCCATGGCCCTAAACAGCAACACAAGAACTTTCAACACTAACACAACACAAATGGCTTCCACTGGGGTTACCAATCAATTTCCCTCCCCCCTCTCTCTCTCTGTCTTATCTAATATGCTAAGAATTTCAAATAAAATAAAAAGCAGAAATTTATAATAAAAATGAGTGACGAATGAACACTTACCAGTTAGGGATTCTGAATATTTTGTTAGAAATCGAGAAGGTTTGAATCTGAGATCCCATAGATCGGTGATAAATCCATAGAATCTTCAAAAATGAAAGTAAACGCTGCAATCAAGCTCTGGTTTGTGATTCGGCGATAGAGAAGAAGATCAACAAGAAAAATTGAATCTGAAAAATAAAAGGAAAAAAGAAACAATTAAAATTTAGGTTTTACTAATTATGTTGTGCCTTGTTCGACTTTTTGGATGAAAAATCCTTCGATCTTTCATTGCGATTCTCTGCAGGCAAAGACACATTGGCTCATATAGAAGGATCACAGAAGGAAAATGAGGCGTATCTTGGAGAAAGAAACGGAAAAAGGCTTAGGGGAGAAGAGAAGCAATATAAAAAGAAAAAGAAAAAAAAAGAAAAGAAATGAGAAGCAAAATAAAGCGAGAATAAGAAAAGATTTACTGTGAGTAAAGTTATTTTGCCACATTATGTGTGTAGTAAAAATTAGTTTTACGACACTAAACTTAAATGTGGTTAAGATAATGTCCCTAGACTCCGTCTTTTTTGTAGTGTGTGAATTTTAGCAAATCGAATATTTTTTTTTTTTGAAATTTTATTATGATTATGATTAATTTTTTTCTTTTATTTCCTTATAGAATTGCTATGACATAAAAGTTTACAGTGTTATTTATTTAAGTTACTTATTTTAAATGTATAAATTTTTTTTACTTATTTAAGGTTCAAGATAATATCTCTCTATATATATATAATTAATTTTCTACGATATTTAAATTTTATGATCTAAGAATTGATAAAACATGGTAGTAATTTTGGGATGATATAGAAATTATCCAGGAAAGGTCTTTGAATATATTGTGATTTATGTTCATCTATTATTTTGGAAGAAGGGTCTTGTGGTAGCTAACAGCAGTATAACATTTAAAAACAAAAAAAATAAATAAAATTAGTGGTGAGTGGGAATCAAAATGGTAATATGCTTAAATAATTGTCCTCTCTTACTTATACAATTGTATCATAGAATATATTTTATTGAAAAAGAACAAAAGATGGTGAGAAAGTGATTTGTTGTAAAATTAATAATAAAGCAACATTATTAAAAAATTCAAATTGTGGTAGCAAGGTGATTATTTGAGAAAATAATAATAAAGCAAGATCATTGAAAAATACCAAATGGTGGTGGTGACAAGGTGATTAGTAGTGAAAGTAATAGTAAAGTAAAAAATACCAAAATGATTAATTGTCAAGGCAATGATAAGGAAAATGTGTCCAATGTTGCATCCACGACGCGTTTCACGTTTCTCAACTTCGGAGGTACATAGCGGATCCTTCGCACGTGGTACAACATAATGATATGGAGGTTCGGGAGAACCTAAAGACTCATGTTGGACCACTCAAGATTCTCGATCATGGTGAGAAGAAGCTTATGAGCAAGATCATTTCGATGGTCAAAGTGCAATGGATAGGAAGAACTCCTGAGGAATGTACTTGGGAGCGAGAGGACGAGCTTCTCCAGCAATACCCCGAGTTTCGGGATAGGTATGTTTCTGATTTTGGGGACAAAATCCTTAATAGGTGTGGTGAATGTAAGAACCCACACCGTTAAATTAGGAATTTAATTAATTAATAATGAGCTTAAATGAATAATTCCATAATTGAACTTATATAATTATGGTAAGGTAAGAATAATTACTATAAGGGATAAAAAATGTTGAAAGCCACTTTTCTGACGAAAAGTGCAGATACCGATTATGCTCCACGGTATAAGTGCGTACCGATGAAGTATCCCAGAAAATTATAATAAGTGTATGAATATTCCTAGAATAATATTTAGGACTGGTATGTCAAGTTTGAAGTCAAAATACTGAGAACTGGTGTCAGGACTGATACCAGTTACGTCAAAGCGTGTACCGACAAAGTGCTACGAAAAATAAAATAAAAATATTATAAATCTTAGAAAAATGGTTAGGTTCAGAAACCAAAGTTTGGGATTAAAATGATAAGCAGAATTATTAGTGCTAATACAGTGTGATTAAGCTTAATTAGACGATAAATATGAGGGCACATGTTCATAGGTTAGATTTTTATATATGTTGCGCCTCCATTTCTGAAGCCCTGTGCTCTCCAAACTTTCCACCTCCATTTCTCTTCAAAAACTTCCCCAGGTGATCACTTTTCCTCATTTTTCCTTCACCAATGCATCATTGATGAGTGAGAGCTAGCCTTGTAAGGAGGTGTGGATACACATTCTGAGTTTTGGCCTCTGTGTGGTGAGATTAGTGAGTTGTCTTAACTGTTTGGGTTGAGTGGGAGCCATTGACTTGTTGGTGTTGATCCAAGAAGCACCACTTCATCACACTAGGGTCCACAAACCCAACATCAATTCTGTATGAACAATACCTCACTGTTCATCGAAATCCCATAATATCCGGATATATGTCGGGGGCATATCTGGATATCGGTATCCGGATATCAGATACCCCATATGCGGATATCAATATTCGGATATCATATCCGGATATTTCGCGACAGAACTCAGATTCTGTATTTCGCGAAAATCCAAACCCAAGGTCCGACTTTTACCAATTAAATACGTGAAAGCATGCATCTTAATTCTGTTTTAGGTCCACATACTAGTTGATTACTTGTTTACTCATTAAACATGGCAAGACATCACCTTTAAACCAATAAAACTCAAGATCATGGTAGGGGACTTACCCAAGGTTCCAAAGCAGCCACTCAAAGTGCTCTTGGAGCTCACAATTTATCCCTCAAAGTTCTCACTATGCTCAAAACGAAAATGGAAACGCAAGCTATGCCCTTTCTTCACAAAGAAGGCTCCTTGAAGCTTCACAAGCCAAGAACAAGATGACTCTCAACCCAACTCTTCAAACTCAGCACAAGAACCCCACACACAGCAGCTTAGAATCACAGAAAGACTACCTCTCACCCTCACAATGCCACCCACAAGTGTTTACAAGGAGGAAATATTAAGAGAAACAAGAAAGATAGTAACTTGGTCTCAAAAATAGAGAAAAGAGCCCAAGGACCAGGTTTAGAGAAGCTGGTCAACAGCCTTCACGTAAGAAAACTGCACAATCAACCTAGGGTTGTGTGCTAATAAGCATATATATAGTGGTTTAGCATTTAACGCGCAGTAATAGCATTAATAGCTACGCAAAATAATTTAATCCAAAAATTTGGAATCCTAACCTACTCATTTTTCCAAGATTTTTCATATTTTTATTTTGTTTTTCGGAGCACCTTTCCGGTACGTGCTTTTCCATAGCCAGTATCAGTTCTGGCATCAGTTCTCATTATTTTGACTTGAAACTTGTATTACAAGTCCTACATATTATTCCAGTAATTATCATGCACTTATTATCATTTTCCGGGATACTTTACCGGTACGCATTTATACCGGGTAGCATAACCGATATATGCGCTTTTCGTCCGAAAAGCGACTTTCAGCATTATTACTTACTTACTATAATTATTAAAGCCTCATAATAATTATTAAGGTCAATTGTGGAATTATTTAATAATTCTCACATTTAATTAATTAATCTCTTTAATTAACAGTGAGTGTTCGTACATTATCTCTCTAAATCCCTCTCTCTATCTCTATTGTTATAGCTCATTATGGTATTTTACATCTGATTGAGCCATTGTGTAGAGTGATCCTCCAAGTGGTTGTAGTGGTGCTGGAGCACTGGCAAGAGGCCCACGGGTTGAGCGTATCGAGTGCATGGAGTTAGATTGATATTTTGCATTTTGGAGTATTTTGCATAGGCTAGACTTAGAGCACGAACATTGTATATTGCATGTGTTATATGTACTATGCCTTTGTTGTTCATGTTATATTTTGGCTAAATCTAGTGTTGTATATTTGTTGAGGTATTTCATTTGTAATTATATTTAATAGTTGGAAAATTGTAATTTAAAGTATTATGGATATTGTATAAATTGTAAATCATGTATGTGATGGAAGGGTAATAGGCCTATTTTAGGTTATGATTTTGTAAGTCAAATGTTAATAATGCATGAAATGGAATTATGTGATTGTAATGAGTATTAAGTTTTAAATCAAGTTAAGCCATTTATGATAAAGTGAATTCTAATGATGTAAAATATTATGGGTTGTAAGAGCATCAAGGCATTGTTGGTCCTTGTGTGCCACCCTTGTCAATTAGGTACCATTTGAGGCTTAGAACACAATTTTGATAAAGTGGGATATGTTAAATAAACAAAGGAGATGCCTTCAAAATTTATAATAAATGAGCAGTTTTTAGGCAAACTTTGGGAGTGCATATGTCTCTCACAGAGGTCCAATAGGGATGTTCTATAAATTATTTTGAAGCTTGAGATGTCAGCTATGTTGTATCAAAATTTGGTACCATTTAAAGCTGTGTAGCGTCCTGTAGGTCCGATTGAGTGAGGACTGCCCAAAGAGGCCTTGCGTAGGGGCTATTCGGGGTCTGTGTCTTCCATAAATTGTTTCTACCTCAATTCTTACTCAAATTAGGCTTATGAAATATCAAATTAAAGCTAAAGGTGTATAGTATTGTTTATAAAAATTTGAGAGCAATTGGTTGAGTAGATTGTCTAGAATCGCAGAAATGGTGAGGGAGGTTTGGTGCTCTGTTTTGGATTGGCTGCAATTTTGCTTGTCCAACTTCAAACGGTTATAACCGGAGCTAGAAAACTCTAAATGAGGCATGTGATACCTTGTTGGAAATCTAATTGAGTCAAGTTTAACATACTAAAAGATGAGAAATTAGTAATGAGAAGGTTGCTCATAGTGACCAGGAAAAATAAGCATGTTCAGTTATAGAAAAACCGTAAAATGAGATTTATGCTAAGTGGGTTTATAGGAATCCCTTAGTAACTTGAAATAAGTAATGTATGAAAATTAAGCATTTATTTTATTAATTTCGTGTTCAGAATTCAATTATGATAAGAACTTATGTCATTACGTTTTATTATTGTTGCTTATGTAATAGAAAAGAAAAAGTTTACTCGCATTTTGAAATGAACTGTTGTGCTTGTAACTGGGCTTAATATCATAATCAATCTTAACAACACTGGTATGTAACGGGCTATTACAGCCACTGGCGTCACCACGATCGCTATGCCATCACCACCACCACTACGCCACCACCGCTGCTGCCACAACCACCACACCATATGGAAAAGAAAGTGATGAGCGGAAATTTTTTTATACTTAATATGAATTATTTTTTTATATTTGTTTTTGTTAGTATATAGGTGTCCTAGAGACAATCTTTTGATTAAATAAAGAACATATATATCTTGAGTATCTGTGATGAGATCACGATCACAAGGATTCAAGGATATCGCACGTTTATTCCTAATTTTATGTTCCTAGTCTAGAGACACTGAGATTGGGGATCAGTGATCTCGGGTAAGACTAGTACGACTTATCTACTTGTATATGGATACAAGGTAAAGACCTCATGAGCTACAGACATGGAGATGTCTTAGCTAAAGTCGTGGGTGGACCTATAAGAGTATAGCTCGCACTAAACAGACCCAAAAAGAGACTCTATGAGGAGATCTCACAAATAGTGTCATTAGAGTAATCTCTTTATATTTGGGTATGTCTTTCCTTAGACCAGAAGTTATTACCTAGACTGTTTTGTTGAAGGCATGTTTTGATTGTATGCCTCGTCTGCCTGAAACATGGAGACTCATAGGTATACTGTTGGGCGTGTCCTGAAAGGGCACAGGGCTAGGGTAATAAGCTGAAGGAATTCATCAAATCTCTGTGAGAGATTAGGTTATCTGTAAACCGGAGAAATCGGGATGACATTTACAGGGACTCGGAAATCTATGCATAGTAAAAGAGATAATGAGATGATCTACCTTTAGAGTCAGTAAATTGAAGATTCCCTATTTCGAATAAAGTTTACCCTAAACCGCAGGGGTTGATACATTTCCTTACCCTAGGTTAATGGGAAGATAACCGAGATGAAGGGAAATACATACGGTAACCAAATATGTGCAATAGGATGATCAAGTCATTAATCTGACTAGTTCTGGGGCAACAGAGCATTGCTAGTGATCTGTGTTGTCATTAATTGGGTTGTGGGCTTGTTGGGCCCAAGCCCAGTTATGTCAGAAGCTAAGTTGGACCTAATGGGTCACACACTAACACCTTGTAGTCATGATAAACTAGCTTTAAAGGTATTGGGCCTAATAATGATTGTTAGCCCAAGAAACTGTTTGGAAGCCCACGTAAAAGGGTGGAGGGCGCATGGAGCTTTGTAATGGGCTTGGATAATCCAAGACATTACTAATTAATTTAATTAGTTAAATTAATAATCAAACATTTGAATTTTGAATTTGAAATTTGAATTTGGAATTTGAATTTTGAAATTCAAATTTTGAATTTGAAATTTGAATTTTGAATTTTGAAATTGGATTTTGAAATTTAAATTTTGAAATATGAAATTTTGAATTTTAAATTTTGAATTTGAATGTTTGAACATTTGAATTCAAGTTTTTGAATACGAATTTGAATTGGCTTTGAAAAGTTATTTCATAACAAAAGGATAAGATGAAGATCTTATTGGAACAAATCCCTTGTATCAAGAGGATATCTTTGGAGATCACCAAGGGCTGATTTGGGGCGCAAGTTTTAGTGGATAAGAATGTCATCTTGTCATTCAAACAAAGCCCCAATCAGATTTGGTAGTTGAGAGAATAAGTGAGTGCGTTGGTTCAAATTTTGAATGCAACTACTCAACATATTTGGACCCTTTTTGGGCTGAATATTGTGCATGAAATGGGTAACCATATGATGGTTTTTAAATCAGAGTTTGAATAGGTTTGAACTTAGTTTCATGAGAATAATATTAGAGGTTGTTGGCTAGATTTGATTTGCAATAACTCCATCTTATTCTCCTTGATTTTGTGCGCCACTTTCAAAGAAGTTTGGAAGAAAAATTTGATTTAATTATATCATTCTCTTAACCCTCTTGTGCGCAACATCACTTGGGTGGTTCTTCTCCTTAGGGTTTTTCACAAAACCTAGCCTACACTCCTTCATCTCATGCACCATTCTGTAGGGTAGTTCACTACACCTTTCCAAACACAATACCTAGCCTCCACCTTCACCAATTGGGTGCATAGCAAGCCTCATTGTGGTGATTATCTGGTGGCTTGCAAGAAGGTGTTCTTGCATCATTGACGAACGGTGGTGTGAATCGACATTAGAGGGTTTGAACCCTTCAGACCTGACAATTGATCTCCCTGACTGATCAAGCCAAAACAAGGTAACATCATGTTGTCCTAAAGCATGAATCTTTGTGTGCGTGTATGTTTCCGCGTGAAAAAGTTTTGTTTTTCCACCTTACATGCATCGGCCTACAAGGCCATTTTACTTTCAAGTGATATCAGAGCCTGGTTGCTTTACCATCGGCGGGTGATGGTACCTTGTTTGTGAAAAGATTTTTTTCACGGTCAAAATCTTTAAAAGGTTAAAGTTTAATTCTGCATATGGATTTTGAATCACAAATCCTTTAAGGTGTTAAAGTTTTTGTTTTTATGAACATGTAAATTCGATTCTATGTTCATAAAACTATATGCATCATGGTTTAGTTTCTTTTTCTTTATGAAAGTTTTAAAAGGAACACCCTTTTTGAAAGGGTAGATTCGGCCAAGAAGGGTACTAAGAGTACCTTGAATGTTTTCTTATTTTTCTCCATGAATTGTGTCATGAGCATTGCATGAAATTTGGTGACAAAATTTATCATATACTCACCTATATGATTCGGCCATGAAGATGTTTATGGCTGCATGCATGGTTTAATTTTGTTTTCTTAAAGAAAGAATTAACAAAATTTGAATTAAAAATTGTTTTTAAAATTCGGCCAACTAGAGAAATTTAAGAATTTGAATGTTGATATTATTTTGATTTTTAAATGTTAAATATCAAAATATATGTGAAAAATATTATGTGATAATATAATGTTTGTGTTTGTAAGTTTTGATTCTTTCAGGTACAAACAGGAAGGGGATGGTCATGGTGCCCGGATTTAAAATTTTGAATTTTAAATTAATGTGTAATTGCGTTATTTAGTTTACAAATGTAATTTGTAATTTAGTTTTTGTAATTCTGTCCCTCCAAAGATGTTTTGGAGTTTCTTTAATTATGTGTAATTAGAGAATTAGGCTAGTGGCGTATAGACGACAAGCGGCCGTTGCTTAAAGAAGCAAAATGGACAAAAGCGCGAGCACCATGACTATCTCAATATAAATTGTTTATATGCATGTATGATTAGAACGTCTAGTATGCATGAATTGGGCAAACCGCATTTTGTATGGTTATTATGTTTGTCCAATAGCGACTAGTGTAAACCGATAGATGTTTGACATAGGTTACGACTAGCATGATAGCTTACAATATGTGTTTGATGAGACCTAATTAACCCTAAAATAAAAGGAACCCTTAAAAGGAATAAATAATTAAGCGTATGATTACCTCCCACCACCAATGCTACTCAAACCTCTTCTACATAGTGGTGCTCCACAACTCAATTGGGACTCACTGTTTCATTGAGCTAGAGTAGTGTTTGAAGTGTAAGACACTTGGGGTGCTGATTTAATGTTTAACTAAGACATAAGTTGCAGGCACAGCCAGAATTATGTGCTTAGGGTAATGGTGCTAGGTTGGTTGCATGAGATGCACCACTAAGTGACAAAGAGTTGTCAACCTAATGTTAAGAGAGGGTATGAGATACTGTTGATAAGGATCAACCTATTATTTAAATTAATCTTGCGGTCTCAGACGGAGATTAAAATAAATAATCGCACTCTTAATCCCACTAAGGTAAAATCTAAAAGTAGATTAACCCTAAGTCAAATAGTAAGGGTCATTGACTTAGACAAAATAGTGGGAGGGGCAAATTATTTAAAGTCTTTAATAATTTGCTTTTAACTACATAACCGTATATTAACTAAAACTATCTTTACATCTTTTTCAGCTTATAGTATGACTAATCCACTGTCACTGCGTTCAATACTCGATACGAATAAACTGACCGGTTCAAATTTTATGGACTGGTATCGGAACCTAAGAATTGTTCTTAGGGCCGAAAAGATTGCCTACGTTTTAGATGCTGGAATACCCGTAGCTCCTAGGGAAGGGGAAGATGGGTTTGCGGAATTTGATTTCGTAGCCCATCAACAGCACTTGGATGACAATGTGATGGCAGTATGCATCATGTTGGCATCCATGTCGCCTGAACTGCAAAAGCAGCATGAGCATATGGATGTTCCCTCTATTATCATGCATCTCAAGGAGTTGTATGATATTAAAGGCAGGCATGAGAGGTATGAGGCCTCAAGAGAACTGTTCTCTTGTAGGATGTCTGAGAGCATGTCTGTGAGCAACCATGTTCTTAAGATGATCGGGCTGATTGAGAAGCTAGGAAACCTAGGCTTCATCATGGATGCCGAGCTAAGTAATGACTTAGTCCTCACCTCACTTCCACCTTCCTTCAGTCAATTCATAATGAATTACAATATGCATGAGATGCAAGTGAGCTGTTAAGCATGTTAACAACAGTTGAAGTGTCTATCAAGAAGGATAGGACACGGGCTCTTTTGATTGGTGGGTGTAAGAACCTGCACCGCTAATTAAGGTAATTAATGAATTAATTATGACAAATTAGGAAATGATTCCATAATTGACCTTAATAATTATTATTTGGCTTAAATAATTATAGTGAGTAAGAATGCTGAAAGTCGCTTTTCGGAAGAAAAGTGCAGATACCAATTCTGCTACCCGGTATAGATGCGTACCAGAAAAATATCCCGAAAAATTATAACGAGTGCATGATAATTACTAGAATATTATGTAGGACTTGTAAAAAAAGTTTCAAGTCAAAATAATGTGATCTGATGCCAGAACTGATACTGCATATGGAAAAGCGCGTACCAAAAATGTGCTCCGAAAAATAAAATAAAAATATGACAAATCTTAGAAAAATGTGTAGGTTTAGATTCCAAAGTTTGGGATCAAGATCTTTTGCGTTGCTATTAAGGCTAATATTGCGCGTTATGGCTTAAATCCCTATATATAATATCATTAGAGGGCACACAACCCTAGATACCTAAATACCTGCGTGGAGGGGCTATTTTCTGAGTGTGAAACACTGTTTCATTGGTCCTTCACTCTTTCATGATCAAAGTTGACACCTTTGGCTTTGATTCTTCACCTTTCTTTCCTATAAGCACCATGGTAGTGTGTGACTGAGGTTTTTGTGTGTGGAGAGCCTTGCATTCTGGGTTTGGTCACTGTTAGAGGGGTGTTGAAGGGCTGAGTTGTGTTGAGTGAGAGTTGTGAGCTTCTCCTTGGGTGAAGGAGCTCTCCAAGAAGCCATCTTTGTGAAGAAAAGACCCATCTTGGTGTGCAATTTTCGTGCACAGTGTTGAGGCTGACTTGAGAGCTGTGGTGTGAGCTCCAGGAGCATCATCTACCTCTGCCTTTGGTTGGTGGTATGATCATCACCTTTAAACTTGTGTTTAGATGCTTAAAAATGGAACCTTGATGCATGTATTTAACTAAGTTGATAACTTAAGGGTGCGGAAGGTTAAACACACCTAGAAATGCATGTTTAAGTGTCTATAATCGGTTAAAGTTAGACCCTTTGGACTGGATATTCACGAAATGCAGAAACTGCATTCTGTCGTGAGATATCCATATATTTATCGAACAGATATCCGGATATCGATATCTGGATATGGTATCCGGATATTCATATCTGGATATGGGATCTGGATATCCGGATATGGTATATTCAGATATGGTCAGTGTGATATCTGGATATGTCCCAAGAAATATCCGGATATTCTGGGATTTCGAAGAATAGTAGCTGTGCTGTGTGAACAGTAGGCTATTGGGGGTTTGTGGACCCTAGATTAAGGAAGTTGAACTTCTCTAATTAATGAACTAAGTCAGAATCATGTGATTAAGGGCTTATGGCTTTGTTGGAAGCCTTAAGACGTAAAACGTAAAGGAAAGGCGTAGTCTTTAAGTTGTATGCTTGTGATGCATAATTAATGATATATTATTGGTCCATAACAGATTGTGATACTGCTGTGTTTGGACTTGAGAGTGGTTGGACTCTTGGCTTGGATTGATTGCTTGCAAGGTAAGCTTTCGTGTCCTCGGTTTAGCCATGTTGTGGTTCCACCATGTCCCATGGGGATATGGTTATATGCATGTTGTGTTACATGCTTTTGATATTTGGAAATGCTGTTGAGCTGTTATATGCAATGTGCCTTTATGATATGCATGTGGTGTCCACCTTTACGGTAAGCCTGAGTATGTAGTACATACGATAAGGTGAGACTATGGGTGAGGTGCAAGCGGTGTTCCTTGTACTCATGTGGGTTTAGACGTATTCCTACATTTCTCTGGCCAGTAGATAGTATAAACACACATGGCACGAATATCTGTTGCACTGCATAGTTTTGGAACTAATATTGGAAATATTGCTTTTAAACTTATATTGCACATGTAAGTGAGCTTGGGGTGGAAGATCCTTGAGGACCCCTTTCCTTAGTGAGATTTCTTGTTTAGAGATCTCACTCCACGTTTGGGGACGCTTATTTCAGGTTCAGGTAATGTTGAGGGCTCAGGTGGCAGGAGGCCAGAGCTGAGTTAGATGTTATTGTGATATGCTGACATGCTGGATGTTGACTGCTATTTATGTTTTCCGTTATGATTAAGTTATTACCTGCTGAGACTATTATTGAGCATTGTTGCCTTATTTGGTGAGTATGGGGTTTGTCCATGCCACATAGACTTGATTATGCTTTCTTTTAGTTAAAGTTGTATTAAAGTATCAGGATTTTGGTCCAGGCTATGTGTTGTATTCCTGTGACTTAGATATTCACTTATTATTTATATATGAGGTATTTCAGTTAGTTGTCTTGCAATATACTTACAGGCAGTATTTTATGAAATTGATTAAGTAATCAAGTTGGCTAAGGGTAATGACGTCATAATTGAATTAAAGAAAAATTTATTCCGCATTTT